>JAHWFP010221412.1:171163-221759 GCA_023313725.1 Lithobius niger
TCAGATGTAAACATATTTTCAAGAAGTTCAGATGTAAACCTATTTTCCTTACCGTTACTAGCTTTTCACACGGTGATTCTTGGTATATTCGCAGTCTTCGGCGTAACAGAAACAAAAACACCATCGTCCAAATTTTCAAACGTACACATTCAAAAAAAGGCGAAAAACGAGTTGCGACTGCGCGTGCAACGTCAGCTTTCCAATAGCTGGTCCCCGCTAGTAAAACTCCGCCTGCAAGTCATGAGTGGGCTGCTCTGCGCAGCATTCGTGTGAGTATCGTAACGCTCACGTTGTAATTCCAAGTATATCGCAACGATACCATGCCATGTATGACACAAACGCAAAAGACGACCGAAAATCAATCCGCCATCTCTCTGAACGAACTAATTTATTAGAGTCGACGATTTAGACTCTCATGCGAACAGTTTGTCGGTCTGGCTGTGTGTTCGCGCCATAACGTTTGAACGAATTATCCGATTTCTGTCAAATTTTCCACACAGATTCTATGCCTCATTACTAGAGCTAAGTTTGAAAATGGGTCGAATTAGTCGGAAAATCCTCCACTATAATGAGTCAAAAATTGTGGTTCGTCGCAAATGCGTTGAGTTCGTATTTTTCGTCAGCCGACTGACGTCACCTATCTCCCTACCAATGGCTGGCAACTATACAGCGTTCGTGCCTAGCTAATTCTAGGTCTAAACACGGAAAGCCAAAGGCTCAACAAGAGTTAAATAAATACAGATGCAAACCTATTTACGTTGCCTTTTGGATTTATGTGTCAGACTGCCTGAGCGGGGAATTGAACTCACGACCGTTGAAACCTAAGGCCGATGTCCTACCGCTGAGCCATACTGACGTATACTGGATGTGTAAATACTGTAATTCTCAAAGGATACAGTTTTCATACATCCATTGAAGGTGTGAGTATATGGCTCAGTGGTATATGACCTCAACCTTTGGTTTCAAAGGTAGTGGGTTCGATTTCCCCGCTCAGGCAGTCTAACGTATAAGTCCAGAAGGCAACGTAAATGGGTTTGCATCTGCATTTATTTAACTATTGTTGAGCCGTCGGCTTTCCTGTGTAAAACCAGTTTTTTAATAGAGCAGTGACATTTGCCGCCATATTGGTACCAGTATGGGTTTTGGAGGGCATAACTTCAAGGTGCACTGCATAAAAATGGAGGGAAAAACAACGGAAGAGCGGATTTCTTAGGCTTAAAATAACGTTGTTTTCTCCAACAACAAAAACCGCGCGTTTTAGGTCTAAGAAATCACTCTTAACAGCATCGGCTTCAGAATGACGCCCTTATGTTTCTCTCTGCAGTGCCCCTTGCAACTAACCCATTAAGGCTCCACCATAGAGTTATATGCAATAATACTACGTCGTGTCACTGCTCTATATACGTCGTTTTCCCCAAGATGGCGCCGTTCAATCTGCTACACTGTCTTACTTGTTGTCTCCAGCTCCTGTGCGGCCGAGAGTTTGCTATTTTTTACGTGTTTTTTTTTTTGGTCAAAAATGGGATGTATGTGGTTCCGAACGTCGTCCATAACACCCGATTTGAAATCGGCCAACCAACAATTTACGTTATTCTCAAATGACACATATAAGTTTACAACGTATCGAGGTAACGTGACGTCATAACCGGTTTAAAGTTGTACTTGGACAGACAAACAACATGCATTTCTCATGTTTTCCCCCATGACCTTGAGTACACCGATTTTGTCAGCGACTGAAATTGGCATTGAAACGAAAACAAAGCAATTTCATGAATCGCTTCGAAAGCAAAAAAATGTTACATAACGCACTCAGAAACAAAAACGGGGTTCGTTTTCTTTTTTTTTATGTCCATAAACGACAGACCACACACACACACACAACGACACTATGACTTTTCATTTCAATATTTTTGTGATTACACCAATATTTGTGTGATTAGGCTTGCATATTTGTGTAATTAGACAAGTATTTGTGTGATATTAGACCAATATTTGTGTTATTAAGCTTACATTTGTGTAATTAGACCAATATTTGTGTGATTAGGCCCATATTTGTGTGATTAGACAAATATTCGTGTTAGACCAGTATTTATGTCATTAGGTCTATCTTTATGTGACTAGGCCTCTGCTAGAAATTCCTTTACTAACATGTTAACACAGAAGGTTCCTCTAGTACAGACTCTCTTTAAATCTCTCCAAACGTTGACATTGTGAAGTGAGTAACGTAGGTCAGTTGACAAAGACCCCCCCCCCCCCCAACCCGCACTGTGGTTTTGAGTGACCGTAACTAAAGTTCATCTTACAACAAAGGCCGTTCGGTGAAAGCTCATTCACTGCGCAATTTAAATAATAACTTGGCGCGAAACAAGCCCGCAACCTAATCCAAATTCTAAGCGTAAAATGGCCACGAAACAACTTCCAAAACAAAATGGAATATATTTTTTCTTTTTGTTTCGACCTACGTCTGCCTAATCAGCGGTCAACTTAAAACGTTTGACAGAAAATTGAAAATAAACCGTGTCTTCATCCTCAGCGAGCCGACTGAATGGCCAGGGATTGAGAGAGAAAAGGGGGAAGACTGTGGGAGATGAAAAATAAAGCCGAAGTAACGCCACGTTTGGCTCCCTGAAAAGCGATGGTCGTCACACTGAATAGCACTTCCTCCACTCAGATTTTGAAGCGACATAAATTGCTGTGATCAGGTAAGGAGAACTTAAACAACAGGAACTTGACATTTTTTAGTTTTAGATACTTACAAGTGAAATAGGTTGGTTTTTTTTTCGATACTCGACAAGAAGTTGAATTTAGGGCGTCCAATCCAATCCTGGGATCTCGAATAACTCATGTTTTTTTTTTAAATCCCGAAAATCGCGTCTTGCAGTCTCTAGTTTTTCGGAATTCAAAACGGCCAAATAACTGGTCGAACATGAATTCACGTGCATTCAATTCATAAAACAGTCTCTAAATCATCTGTTAATATTAAGTTCAATACAAAAATTGTGTATCTTTGACTAATGGAAGAAAAAAAGACAGTAATAAACAATCATCTCTCTCCTTTTTATTTTAGTCTAACTACTTAAATCCTGCGTGTCAACTATGTAAACTTATTAAACCACTCCCTGCCGTCCAAGAGCCCTACTAAACACGTCATTGATTGAGTGAGCGAAGCACCGAGATCCCGTTTTAACTCGGACAATTTTGCATTTGGTTCTTCATGTCTTATCTTTCCGTTCCGCAAAGTTAACGACCAAACGCATGAACTGAAATTTGGTAGTTACATTTTTTGAAGTACCGTACGTCTGAAAGACGCTGATTTCGCACCAGTTGATACAAATCCAAAATGGCAGCCCAAAATGGCGACCGAAAAACTGTTATCGGCCTATAGCTTCTAAATCGTTTATCAGGTTGAACACAAACTATCTGCCAATATTCAGACTACCAATCAACGAGAAGGAGCCTAGTAAACCTTACAAGGCTGATCCTAGCTTCAGCAAGAACTCACAATATCATTAAACAACAAATATCATAAAGTGCAATGTTCTTCATATTGGTAGTCAAACCCTTTTTTTAAAGTACTCTTTGCCCCTAGTTTTTCATATTGATAGTCAAAAACTTTTTTTTAAAGTACTCTTTGTCTCACGAGCCTCCTTCTGCCACCATGGTAAGGAGGATTTGAGGATATGGTTATCATCTGTTTTACGTTTTTCAATACACTGCAACAGTATTGTTAAATCGGGTGTGCTCAGGAAGGTTTTATACTTCTGTTGAGGGGGTAACTTTGATTTGGGTCTTTAAAACCTACGTTAGACTAGTCTTGTGGTATGCCAGCCCCGTTTGGTCTCCATGTTTATAGTAGGACTTATAAAATTGATTCTGTACAGAAAAACTTTACACGGTGTTTATCCGGCTGTCGGGAGAGTTGGAGCTTAGGAGAATGAAGGCAGACCTTTGCCTAACATTATCCTTGATAAATGATTTAGTCGATTGGAACTATTCCAAATTATAATAGTCATTCATATTTACAAGTTTCATTCACCGTCATTCACTGTTTGTTATTTTAATCTTCAACTTTCTAATTAAAAAAACTGACGATAGGTAAAAATAAAATCTGCCCCTCGCAAGGTAACATTTTATTCAGTAATAATATCACGAGAGCGTAGTTTTTTATCGATAAATTTTCTCAATCACGAGTTGCATTCCGAAGCTGAAAAACTACCGAGCGCTTGCGCGAGGTGTTTTTATCAGCTTTTGAATGTAACGAGTGGTTGCGAAAATTTATTGATACTCAAAAGTACGCTCGAGTTGCTGTTCGAGTTCTCTCAAACGTTCGCTATGCTGCGTAAAACAAGATATCAGGCGAGTCGATCGCAAAAACCAAGATGGAGGGATGATGCTGATAGTTTAATCTGATAAAATACCGTGTGGTCGTTTAATCGGTTTTAAGTAGGCGTGATTGGCTGGTGGCAGCCGTTTATTGGCTTCCCGTTGGTTAATAATATTGTTGTTATAAAATTATGAAGGTATATTCTCACGAAAAAAAAAATCATCCCACGATTTAAAGATTCATCCAGGGTTCCGGAATCCAGCGAAACGAATCCCAAAATCCTGGGATTACTTTATTTCTGCTTGGGATTATTCTTACACTAACTAAAATGTGCGGCTGGCTTCAATAAAAAAATGACATGGATTACGCGATTCCAGAGCACGTCTTCTCCAAGATGGATGTACGGTGCGCTGTTTAGCAATAAACGACATCCCCCAAGCTGGCCAAATCCCCGCGTGACAGGGACGTATTTTAGCCGCTGTTATTTTTCCCCTGCGCGGTTGATAAGCTTAATTTCATCTTTGGGCGGACTTGGGCTGATGAAGCCAACGGCCCAGTAAAGCTCACTAAAGGATGGTAGAGAGAGAGAGGACATTTTTTGTTTTGGTGTGCGGGGGAGGGGGGGGGGGCGGAGGTTGGCGGGCTATGGTAAGCTCGGCTTGCATACACAATCAGTTTTAATCAGCACAAAGTACCAGAATGTCGTTTAGATAACTAGGAAACAGCCTTTGTCCCTATTATACGGGCGAAGCGGATTGAATATGAAGCCTCTAGGAAGTTTCATGGGTGGTTCGATTTGTACTGCTGACTCGTGTACGAAATGTCTTGCTTTCAGCTCGATCTGCAAGAATTTGTTCGTCAAGCCCCAGGGAAGGGGGACAGGGGAGCGCCGGGAGCTCTTGGGGGTATTTCATTCACGCCACGATGCTCCAATCGACTCACATCTAAAGGTAATTTCGGCCCGTATTATTAGAATTTTTTTCCTTTGGCCCAACCCCGAACTCAAGTTCAAACAAGATAAACCCTGTTGTCAGATGAAGCATGCAACCCCTAACATAAGTTTTAGCATTTAGGCCAAATACTTACCTACGATTTAAATTCTTAAGCAGCAGCTAACAACGGTTGGGTTCGAGAGTTAGGCCTATTCCTTCAAGCAACACGTTTTCGGTGTCGAGACTTCACGTTACCGTGGCAACAAGGAATCTATGAATTATGAGAGGTAGGCATATTATTGTTTCGTGCTGTGGTGCAAACACGTTGTCTTCTTTATAATTTCGCTGTATATATATATACCGCTTCGCTTTGATACGATGATTTCAGGTTTCATATTCGGGATTCCCATCGCTAGTGTAATGCCACTTTCGTCACCATGGTGAACTGAATTTCTCTAAGCATTCTTTTTCAAATGAAAGTAATTTGTGTCGTTAATGGATTTTTTTTGTTTTTTATGGTTGCTTTTCTTCCTATGTGGTTAAATGCAACGAACAAATGTTATGATTTCATCAAGTTGCGTGGAAAAAGGTTATTAGCTAGAAGGAAGCAACGAAAATTTAATTTGCCGTGTTTTTTAAAGTTTTTAACTTGACTACCAGCATGGTGTATGCTCCGTCGGAATTCCTTAACTATTCCGGATTCCAACTTTACAATAGTGAGTGTTAGAAATAAATTCGAAAATGTGTAATTTCTTCCGTAGCAATTGTTCGATTTACGGCAAATTTGGGCTCAGCTATACTGTTGGGGGTTTCAAGCGCTGTACCAAATTTCATTCCAATCCGACCTTTAGTTTGGGCTCCATCCAGACTACAAAAGTGCAACCAACGGACCAACCAACCAACATTTTGCAATTTGGTGCCCGTTATAGGCTACGCTTCGCTCACTCGCTCCGCCAATAATTAAAACATCACAAGAACTGAACCATGACAATTTGCGTTATTCCGTCAACTAGCTTAATTTGGAACTCGCTCTACCCGCTACCAGGCCCCACGCAACATTAGTTAGCTAGTCCCTTAGCTGTGGTGTTGGAGAGCCGTCGCACGTACCAGAAATCGCCACAACACGTGGATTTATAGTACTGATCGACCCTAACCTTGGCAGTGACCGTTTTTTTCCACCAACGATTTTCTTTTTAATATTAGTCACCAAAACAAGCGCGTGTTGTAGTTTACAAACATTCAACTCTTTGGTGACTGACCAGACACATGTGGCGCCCAACACAAATCAATAAGCGTGTAAACATTTAAAACACAATACGGCTAAAAAAAAAAAATTTTTTTTTTCATTTTTCACATTTGAAATGAATTCAGCTGGCCGCCAATATCGACAGGTACCTGTTGCCGGCGCCATGCCACTTGTTAGCGTTTGTGCTGAGGTGGGAGTTGCCAATATTTGGGGTCGCCTAGCAACCGTGAGTGGGTGTGGCCGTTTGGAACGCCACCAAAACCTGCGAAACTCAAACTGTGTAATCATGAATGAAACAAGGTAACTCTTCAGGCAGCCAATTTGAATGCCAAACGCCATTTCATTCAATTTACGCGTCCGCCCGTCCGCCCGCCCGCCATTTTCCTAAATTTGTAATGAAAGAAGAAAAAACGCAAATGGCAATTTTTTTTTTCGTTGCTTAATAAATTAATAAATCCTGCTTTTGGCGGCGCACAACACGCAGCCGAGAATATCTAGGTAAATTCGTATTTTATGAACGGTGTAATAAGGGGGGGGGGATGTTTCTTGGGTAGAGTAGAAAGTAAAAAAGTGAACTTGGGATGCGATGTTTTGATTGACGAATTTATTGGTTCCATACAGTTTTATTTAATTTATCTTAAAAAAAAAATATGGGAAGAAGTTGAACAGATTTTACGTATTACTCAATAATAAATAATAATAAATAATAAAAATGTTTATTTGCTCCAGATAAAGAGCAAAATGGAAATGCGTGGGTCCAGGGAGGTCCTTCCTTTTACGTATGCGGAGTGTGCTCGTCGAGTTTAAGATTTACTTGTTAAAAATGTTAATAAAGTGTTGCGGACAGTTTTCCAGACGAAGTGAGGGTGGCCGCTATAAATTCAATGGGTCGACTTACGCTTGCAAACAATGATCCAATTTACTACGTCGCCTTCAGCAAAATATACAACAAGAATTATTTACAACGTGACATCGATCAACTTAAATTTGTCCTGCAAGACGACAAAGAGCATCTCTGCTGCTTGTAGCTACCTTTTGCGAGTGTCTCTGGCGGTAAAACGTTCTTTTCATTTATAGCAAGCTTCCCGCCAAAAGCCAAGTTACAAGTTGGAAAGAATGGAACGTCAGCTCTCGTGGAAAAGTTGTTGCTTCTTACAGTGTTCGAAAGTTGGTAAATGTATCCAAAGGTTCTTACTTGCCGAACGGGTTAATGACCCATAATTGATGATAATTACTTAATGACTGTCATTAGTGTTCGAATGGAACGATAACGGCCAAACCTTACACCGCACACCAAATTGGGCAAATGTATCGCGACGAAACGTTGCGACACAAAAGGTCGCATGTGGTGCAGAGACCCCACCCGACGTAACTAGAAGGAGGTTCGTTTTGTTGTCGTGAGACGCCTAAAGACGTCTCGGGACAGTGTCGCATCCGGTGTGCAGCGCTCGACTCATTGCTGTGGTTTTGGAGACGTCTGCAGTACGTTGAGACAGGTTACAACAAATTGTTTTGTCATGCGACTAAACATCTAATTTGGTGTTGGCCGCACACCAAATTAGACGATTAGGGTGGCCGCGCACCAAAGTGCAGCTGAGAAGCATGCTGAGATTAGGTTTGGACAAAATGTCCTGTCGTGAGACGTTTTGTCGTTTGTGGTGTGCGGCCACCCTTACGGACAGTTTTCCAGACGAAGTGAGGGTAGCCGCACACCAAAATCGACGAAACGTCTCACGACAGGACATTTTGTCGAAACCAGTCTCAGCATGCTGCAGACGTCTCCAAAACCATAGGATGAGCTAAGCGCCGCACACCGGATGCGACGTTGTCGGCACGAGACGTCTTTAGGAGTCTTTAGGCGTCTCACGACAACAAAGCGAAGTTCCTTCTAGTTTCGTGTGTTGGGGGTCTTTCCACCAGATGCGACGTCTCGCGACGTTTCGTTTTGCAACGACGATTTATCGACTTTGGTGTGCGGCCACCCTAGTGAGCCCTCCGATCGCACTTGCTTAGAAGTTTTGAAAAATGTGAAGCGACGGAGCCGAGACAGACAGTATTATCGCCCAACGAATTCCATGCAGAGGTCACTCTTAAAGCTGTGAAGAATCTCCTGCAATTCAAGTTCAACACCTGGTTAATGATCCTAAGATGTTTCCCCGCGTCCTGCAGTTAGTGCAAACTTTAAAAAAAATGTTAGATCAACAGGTAGCAAACAATGTAGAATTTTACATGTAAGGGTTAAGTCACCCTTCAAGCGTCAACATTCTAGAGTGTCCAACTTTAAAACACTTACGTGCTGGTAATATTGTTTCTTACCTAGCCCAGGTAAATGTTTTGTAAATCTAATCTGAACTGATTCGATCTTGTCAATATCCTTCAACAGTCTTGGTGACCAGACCAGGCTAGTATACTCCAGGAGTGGACAATAGCAGCCCGACGATTTGCTTAAGAAACAGCAAAATTACAATGTGTAGTGAACTTCAGGTTGGCCTGAAACCAGACACCAAGATCCTTGAAACAATTTGAAATAGCTTTAAGATTTGTATTTTCTAGGAAATAATTAACGGGTACCATCCGAGTTCCGGATGAGAAGCTTTCACACTTATCAAGTGACAGGGAAAGCTGTCAATTTGTAGACCAGTCGAAGATGGAGTCAGTGCTCACTTTGAAGTTTAAAACAGCCATCTTCAGTAACGACTAGTGCGTGCAGTTTCAAATCATCTGCAAACTTTTCTTGGGAGTCCAAGGATTCTGGGCAAGTTAGATCGTTAAAAAAAAAGGAGAAATAAGGATGGTCCAAGGACGGAACCTTGTGGGATACCACTGACAACTGCTGCAGGTTCCAATGCCAGTATCTGTTCAACTATCACGCGTTGAGTTCTACCAGTAATGAAAGCTTGGATAAAAAAAAAGCAATTTGTCGTCAAAACTGCACTCTTTTAGTTTGTAAATTAATTTTGAATGTACTACGGATTCGAAAGCCTTCTTAAAATCGAAAGCCTTTTTAAAGCCTTTTTTCCTTTTGGCAAATAAAATACCAACAGAATTTTGAAAAACTTAACAAAACTGGACAGATAAAAAAATGACAACGCAGGGGCTTGAATACAAATATATGTTTAAAGAAACAATTTTATTTTCTGTAAAATGGGTTTTTTTTTTTTCATCCAAAACTTACTTTAATCTTAGAATCCTGTATTGGTACTTTTCTGAGTTGAGTTAAATGTTTACGTAAGAACATTTATATTCTGCGTTAAAACACGCCAACTGCGCACAAGACCTTTCTGGGCTTCGTTATGACCTTGGAAATGTTTAAAGGGATGTTTACTTTGGATTCATAACGAGTGGGAATTTTGCTCAACTTCAACTATATGCACAACTTGAAAAAACGTTTGGTCAGGCTTACCAGTTGGTCGATAATTATCGAATTGGTCGTTATTTTTTTTTTCCCAAGTCGGTAAAAGTCGATAAAGTTCTGTTATGTCGATAAAATTAAGTATTGAAATAAATATACTGCAATTGGCCGTATTTTTTTTAGTATTGGCGATTTATCATGGTCTCTACGCGAAAGCAGTTATAAAACGCGAACTTCCGGTTTCACCTCGAAAAACGAACTCTGAGTTGCTCTACAGCATGAATGGAGCTCGCCTTTTCGCTATACTGCTACCGGAGGTACCATTGTGGGCAAGAGGTTTTTTTTTTTGAGGGGGGGGGGGGAGATTTCGTTACCTGTAATCAGAAGCTGTGATAAAAAAGAAACGAAATTTTTAATTTTAACGAGCCAGGTAACGTTATTTGGAAGGGGGAGGAATCAGCCGCACAAACAATTGTTAATTTTTTTTTTATAACCGTAGACAAAGCGATCACGTATCTTGGTGACTGTTGCTTGCATTTACAGTTTTTCATTTTTCAGTTCGTGTATGTCTGACGAGGTCCTATTCAGTAGATATTCGGTCGATATTTAGTCGGTATTCGGTCGATATTTTTACGATGGAAAGGTCGATAATTTCGATATATTTATGTGTAAGGACGTCTGGCAACCCTGAACGTTGGTGCAAATTTTCGAAAGTCACCCATCACTTGGTGTTAATTGTGCTTGAACGTCCGACTTTCTTCATCACGCTTCTTGCGATTACGAGAGCTATTTCTCCGACTACTGCAGCACAAGTCTGCACAAATCTGCACGCCCAGTGTGTTCCCTTTAATCGTAAGAAAGAATAGTTTGCCTCAAGTTTTATTTACTTTTTTGATCCAATAATTTATTTCTCTACCCCGACTGCACAGAAAAACGTGTAACGACAGGAGTTGCCATCATATAAAAAAAAGAATTGGCGCCCTTCTAGCTTCGTTGGAAATAAACGTGTCATTTGCCCTGTCTCTAGGTTTTTTTGGTGTTGTTTTTCTTTCTCCTATACAGAATTGCACAGTTGGAATGATTTAGATCAGATGACGTCAGCTGAGACCGTAGAGCTAAAACACAAAAGCGATAGTCTGCGATTTCACTGTGCCCTGATGTTGACGCAGCCGAGAGACTTGGGTGAATTAAGAGTCCCTGTAAGAGTCTAGGGCCATTCCGTAGGGGCCATGCGTCAAATATTTCATCACTTCCAAGTCGAATGGCGCAGCCTGCTTGAACAAAACGTGGCCCCCAACTCCAGAAAGGCACATGAAACCGTTCGCCTTACTCCTGGCGTCTACTAAAAAATATAAATTTGGTGTACATGGCTCATTTAGGTATAGGCGCGCACTATAGATGCACCCATAGAGGGGCAAGGTGGCCTGATGGTCAGCATGACCGTCTCCTGTGCTAGAGGTCCCGCGATCGAATCCGGCCTCAGCTACTCCTGGCATCTTCGGGCAGAGAAGGGCCCTGTGATGTCTCGTGCTCATGTCGATTGTGGCATGTAAAAGAACCTAGGATTTCCGATATGATATACCTAGCAAAATTGACCCTCTCTCCTTCTGGCACCATGCTAACGCTGGGTGCGCGTCAAAAAGCTACAGACGCACCCATAGACGTACCCAGCAGAATAACGTTCTGGTAGTGTTAAGGTTAAAAGATTATATTACTATAATTATAAATTATTTTAAAAATACACGGAAAAATTATAATATCCAGAAAAAAAAATTAGATTGAAAACACGTAGATTTGAAATTCTGGAATGGAATAATACATAATGAGCAGTGGGAAAAAAAAACTATTGTGTACCAAAGATTTTTCAATAAGCTTTCAAAACAAACGATTAACACACGAAAACACAGAAATAAAGCCTAAAATAAAAACATATGTTTATTGAATGGTGAAGGTAGTTATTTTATATAAGTGAGCATATATAGTTTAATTGATTGAGTTTGTTATTATTTAATTTGAGGTCTACACAATTTATTTATTTAATTGTTTATTTAATTACATAATTATCTATTAGAAAATGTCACCTCGATTACTTTCAAAGTTACAGCTTATCGTACTTCAATTTTATGCACAAGTTCAAAAAAAGATATTTTTCACAAATATCTTCCGCAAATTGTCGACAATCAGCAATCTGGAGATGGTGAGGATCAGATGTCTTGTCTTTATCAGGTAACCACAATTGTGGATTCTGATGAAGACAGTTGCCTGAGGCTCGCCATCTCCGGATTGCTTACTGTCGAAAATTTGCGGAAGACATTTGTGAAAAATATCTTTTTTTTCGAAATTGTGCGTAAAATTCAGGTGCGATAAATTACTTAATTAATTATTTTTGTTGGTTATGGTTATTGCGTTTTGCATGTAACTGACATTGTTGATTGTTTGTAGTATACCTTACTTGATTTGTAATGACTGGAGCTGTATCAACGATTGAGGTAAAACGTGGACAAACCGTAATGGTTACACCCAGGTAGCCAAAAGACATACTATGGCGGATAGTATGTCTGCCAAGTTCTGGTAGAGATCCTCGACTCGTTTCTGATTTCCGTTATTTAGTAGCAGCGCTAATGGTTATCGGAGGAATTGAATTCGAACATGAACAAGATAGGACAACCCTTCCTTTGAATCGGTAATATTTGTATTTATTATTTTCAAGCATTAAACGATACAATCAGAATCGTACAAGTTTTAAACGAATCCCGTCGGGCTTTTTTTACACACACGACTCATCATACTCATTTTAGTCTTCTGTACAGCCGTACCGGCTGAGAAGACTATTGCAACCACTTTGCCGTCCGTCTATCCATCGCTTTTTTCAATATCGCAACGGTACCAGATAGAGACGACCACGGTTTACAACGTTAGATTCAGCGCCAAAAGTTAGTTTAAAAACAAGGCAAATCCTTATAGCTGTTAGGATTCCTCGACGTAACTTAATAAAATAATAACATTTTTTTTTTAAATTAATTTTGACGAGCCTTACGTCAGCCGAAGCATTAATGCTTGTATGGCTGAACCAATTTTCAACATTACCAGATTTTTTTTTTTTTAGAGAAGAAGAAATCTGATAAAGGGAGGTGCCAGCCCGGGGATTCGATCCGGGAAACCTACGATCATTGTCGGGGCCGAAAGATTGTCCAGAATTAGCCAGAATACATCCCATAGCCGCTGAAGGAGCATGGTAGCTTGTCACGCTACCCTGGCCGGCAGTCCTGGCGGGGACTTTGCCAAGGTCCCCTTTCCAGGTGTTCGACCAGATCCGTAAACCTCCAGCAACTAGGCTGAGCTCTCTCACCGCTCAGCCACCATGACCGAATTGAAGTCACAAGAATAACGCGCAGCCGTAAAAACAAAAGGATTTTAGCTTCGTTTAAAAGTCTCGTCGCGTTCATTGTTGCATGAATGAATAGGCTTGCCGTCGAACCAAATTCTCCATTATATAGGCCTCTCTCCTATACTTAACGAAATTAAAAACTGCAGTTAAAAAAATTAGGCCTAAAAACTGAATATTAGGCCTGCAATCACGTTACCATGGCAACGTCAAGTGGCTACGAGTCGCTGCTGGCTTCATCGACAACGCTATGTTATGACTCCGTCTCTCTGCATTGTGTCTCTCCCATCACTTCCCTTCCACTGATCTATATGACGTTGTAACATTGTAACTATGTGTCCGGAGGTGTACCATGTTGAAAAATGAATAGGTAAATGCAAAAATTAATACTGCAGGTAAAATTAGGCCTAAAGACTGACAATTACGCCTAAAATCTAAACTAGGCCTTAAAGCTAGCACATTTTTAACCGGCAATTGTGATGGCTACTATTTTTAGATTATTTAATAGAGATCACTGTTGCAGTGCGTGATGGATGTGTGCGCCTCAGCACTGGAAGTGGCAAAACTGTACAGAAGACCGGTTACGACTAGGTAGTCGCTGCAGCCTCTTGTTTCATTATGTACTAGATAAACCCCACAATGAATTCATCAGATACGTCGTATACAAAGGCCTACGTCTCTTTGACGGCCGTGAATTTTTAATTTGGCGGAAGAAAGTGGTTAACCATCTACTCCAGGAGGGACATTACAGAACGTTTGTCCAAGCCGCACCACCGGCTGCAGCAGCAGTTCAAATACGTTTACGCGATCATTTACGTTGAACTTCCTACCTAAACGGCGTGCGGAGAACCAACCATACTTAATTATTTGGAAGTCGACTGAGCCAAGACAACGTGAGATAACCTAAACACTAGATTCAAAGTAGCACGACCAGAAATACAGTTGGTGTGTTTGGACCCACTTCATAGGTAACAATGACAGCATGAGTGACTACCTCATCGAGTCATATAGGAATTGGGCATTTATGCGTTAATGCTGGAAGGAACATAACCAATACCAGTCTAATCCATTATGCACTTAGAGTTGTAAAAAAAAAACCCAAATGGGAATCAGTTGACACGACGCTTTATGCCGAAACTGCCCCACTAAGGATGCGGTCGAGCAACGCCTAATCGAAGCCATTATCGTCTGATCAGGAAAGATGAGACCACGTTACTGTGGCTTCAAAATACGCACGAATTCGTGATCCTAAGCACCTTTAGACAATTAAAGAGAGGAACAGCAGGCCTCAACGCCCTCCCCCAAATGCAACAAAACACAAAATACCGACCCTTGCACAAATTCAGGGCACATGGTTTCGATGCTAAAATCATCAAGAATCATTGCCAGGTGTTTTTGTTTTAACCGTATTGCTTTTTGGTGCACATTTAATTGATCCTCTTGATCGCCTGTTAGGTGCACATGCACATGAGGTTCGGTATATAGGATATCTCTTCAAGCTGCATATGCTTGATTTGTGTCCGGCGCCGACGTTTGTTAACGGATGATTCCTGAAGTTATTTGGCGGGTATCTTACGAGATTATTGTGTGCACGGCGTATCTTGAGTCCTGCAAGTATTTTATGAGCGGCTAATGTCTTCCTGGAGGGGGCGAATTTAGTCGATGGCCGACATTGTTTTTGTAACCATCTTGGATATCAACAAGGCACTCTGCTACCTAAAACGTACAATCGATTGTCTGTGTTCGTTCTGCGGTGAACTCAAGATAGGCCGCGGACACTGTAAGTTCCTTTTTTTCTAATTTCTTTTAAGAACTGTTGTGGAATAACTCAATTTCTGTTGAAGTTGCCAAATTGTTGAACAAAGAAAATTTGAGTTTAAACCTCACTGTTAGCTTTTAGCTAAGATCTGTATACCAACTGTCAGAGGATAATTTCCGTAAATCAGTATGGTTTTTTTTAGGTTAGGGGCGAGAAAACATTTTACACTTAAACAAAGTTACGTTTTTAATGAAAGTTGAAATTACATTATTTAAATCTGAGAGCCCTCCTTCACGTCAGCTGGGGAAAGAAGAAGTGAAGGCTAGTGGTTACAAGGATGTAGGCTTCATCAGCATCGTCGATAGACAGTTAAATAAATACAGATGCAAACCTATTTACGTTGCCTTTTGGACTTGTATGTCAGACTGCCTGAGCGGGGAATCGAACCGACGACCATTGAAGCCAAAGGCCGAGGGCCTACCGCTGAGCCATACTGACACGGCCTAGGCAAAAAAAGGCTGTGTCAGTATGGCTCAGCGGTAGGACCGCGGCCTTTGGTTTTAAAGATCGTGGGTTCGATTCCCCGCTCAGGCAGTCTGACATATAAGTCCAAAAAGCAACGTAAATAGGTCTGCATCTGTATTAATTTAACTCTTGTTGAGCGTTTGACTTTTCCGTCCTTAAGTGGATAGACAGCCTAGAATTTTGGAAGTTGTTTACTATTCGTGCACGGTGAATCTCAACTTGCTTTGATTTAACAGTGTGTCGTCACAATAAAAGTGACGTCTTTCAAAGGTTCAACTATGCTTGAATGGCGAAGCCATCACTATGACAAAGACAGTAGAGTGTTTAATTTAGTTTGCACCTTATTTTCACTGTTTACGAAATGTGAAAAATGTGAAGAGTTGACGTATTTACTCGTCGACTTCAGCTATCCTTAACTCCAGAAATCTATTGTACGGGTTGGTAGTAGACTTCAGATGTAATTTTGTTTGTCTACAAGTACAAATATAATTTAAAAAGAAAAAAGGACGCGTTATGTGTCTTCTTTAAATTTTAAGAGTGTCTGCCATTATGGGACTGTTTGCTGTTGTGTATTAAAGATCGTCCATTGAGTGGAGCTATTAGGTTTAAATATATTTGTATTGTGACTTGTAGTACAGTGGCGAAAGACAGCTTCTGACGACTAAGAATCTTGAAGCATCACTAATATCTTTAACCCTGATAGCTCGCTTATTGTCGTCTGCTAGTATTATGCATAGTTTTTAATTGAATGAGCAGGAAACCAACATGTAAAAAAAATAATCGGGCCTAGTTGTAACGGTGGCCATTGGATGGTGCGGCCATTGAATGTGTCTATTTCAATTTTAAACATATACGTATACATGGTACAGTCAGAATCGAAACAATACAATCTCGATTCGTAAGCACTTACCGAAACTAAATATAACTTTACATCTTATAAAACCGAATGTGAAACCGAAACTGTCCTGGAGGCTGATGACCGACAGTTTCGGGTTTCCAAACAGGAACTGCTGACATTACCGGAAGTCCGCTTTTAAATCATGGTACGGTACACTTTCTGGTTCTGTCGTGGTACGCTACACTTTATTGCCGTTTCTTTAAACCATAGCTATGGAGTAGTTTCGCAGTTCTACTTTCCGGTAAATTTTGGCAAAACTGTAACCAGTGGTGAGGTGGGAGTGCAGCTGCCACCCCCAACCAACGGGGGTTACAGTCTATGGGGTTACAGTACTTTACGGGGTAACTGCAGCTTCACCACCACACTCCAATTTGGGACGTTCTGGCGCCCCCCCCCCCCTCCCCATGGCTCTAGTGGCGGCTGGCTCGGCACTGCTCTGATTTAACCCACTATGCCCACCAGTCCTGATCCGCCACTGACTGTATCCCCGCAGATTAGAAATCATGGCAAAACCATGATCCATTTTTTCTGTGGCCTGTTCGAATTTCACCGGGCAGGAAACGAGTTTCCTACCTTGAACGACTTGCATTATGAAAAGATACGGGGAAAAAACAAAGCTGCAGTAAGAAGACAAATAAATATACTCCTGTCGTAGCATGCGTAAAGATACTGGTTCGATTCCCAGGCACATGATGATGCGTTGATTTTCTTTTTTTTTTCAAAATGGCCGCACACTGGCTTTCGCTGCCATCCCCGGATGCAACGACGGGCGTGCGCATAATTGTATGGAAATTCATCAGACCGTCATGACGGAAAGAACATAAGGAAAAATTCAAAGGAATACCAGGCCAAGATTGGTAATAACCAATTTCACCTTTAATATACGTCATTCAATTTAAAAACTGTTTATACAGTCGCCTAGCAACCGAAGATGCTGGCGTCAACAGAGTGGAATCACGGAATCGAAAGCTCTTAACCGTTTCTTGCTTGAAGGCAACAAAACGAATGACTTTGGGTTTTTCGTTTCGACTTGAATGTTTTCCCATCGTGGGTCTGCAACTCTCCCCTTCCCCCCCCTCCCCAACACATCCTGTCTTATTCCAGTCGTAGCTTCCTTTCCTTAAAGAGACGTCTCGCGCTCCTCCCCCGCAAAACTGCTTCCGCTGGAAGGGAAAACTTTCCCTACTCGAAGAGCGCCATCATGGGGATAAATGCTTGCCTACAGTCGTTTTCATTTAAGGGACCTTGTGTCGGATAGCTACCCATCGGGAGATAAATTTTCCCAACTCTAGGAGTGGAACGGAAAAAAAACATTAAATGAGACTGTGAGGAACACGTAGTGGCGTAAATGACGAGGGGCTGGGGGGCACCTCCCGTCCCTCAAGAACGAGCCGAGGGTGGCTTAAAAGTCCTTGAAATAATCTGTTTATTCGCTGTTTTCTTCAAAGCCCGTCAAACCCCCCCCCCTTTTTTTTCCGTGGAGCCATGTATTAAGCAATGGAAGAAAAATATTTGTTCAGTGAAGGTAAGATGGTTCCAACAATTTATCAGTAATACCAAAGTTCAAGAACAATGCAACTAGGGGGCAAGGATCCTGTGACACTCATTCAGTGTTAACTCACTTCAACATTTTTCAATCAGCTTATTACTCGCCATGCAGTCTGAATGGTAAACCCATATTTTGAGTTAGGGGTTTGACGCATGCTACGTAGCACGGCGTGTATTGTGGATGCGCTAAGCATCGCTGCTGTACTGTACACACATATGTATTCGTTTCCTAGTTTTATAATTTTGTTGTTCTTGAAAGAAGAAGTGGACGTAATGTTTTCTAGCAAGAGCATTAACTTTTCTTATTTTCTCAACTCTCGTTCTATCAATGCGCATTCTTGTCATGTTACAAGCATATCAGTAAATATGCTATGATATGAGATGGTGAGAAATTTGATACATACGGCAGGAAGTAGCGTGTGCAGGAGCCCAGGCCCGGGGGGGGGGGGCATATGGGCTGAAGCCAACTCAACTGAACAAAAACTTTCGTAAGAAAAAATAAATGCACCAGGTAAAGTATTTTAAAACACACCCCAATCTGGAGTCATTCTTGTGCACGCTACTGGCTGAAGGGGGCGTAAAAGTGTGTAATTTGCCCCCCCCCCCGTCTCCCTTCCACAGAAAAAAATTATATACGCCACTGGGACACAGCCGTACCGGTACTTTGTTTCGCTGTAAAGCCCGCATTATGGTGTTACCAAGGTGAATGAGGCGAGACAAAATTGTCCAAGTTTCTAAAACTATAAAAAAAATGCAGGTAATTAATGCAAACGTTGAAAAATACATTGCGGCTGTGTCCAATTTTCGTATGGGTCTGCCTTGGAGTCGGGTGGCAGGGGGGGGGGGGGGAACTTTGTAGAAGAAAATATTCACATTTTCGAATAAAATTCGCGGAGACACCAGTTTTCGTCAGATGATAGCATATTTGTCACGCAGTGTGTACGTACCATAAAATTAAAAAAACAACTTTTCTTTATTCAATTTTTTTTTTATAATTTTCGGTCGATGTGGGAAAATTATTGCTGAAGAGTTACTAACGTAGCGGTTTTAGTTTGTAGGCCAAACGATAGGTTAAATAAATTCAAAACTGAACAAATACTGTGACTTCGTTACACCTATATTTCAGTTGAACTACAACTAATAAAAAAAATTACGTTTTTAATTGATAAATGTGGGTTAAGATATAAATATCGATTTCATTTTCGTTAATTTAAAATTTTCGCTTCTAGTTATTTAGATTGGAAATGGGGTGGATTGGACCACAAGGAAATTTCGGAAAAAGTGGACCAGACAGTGGCGCACCCAGAGGGGCCAAGGGGGGGGGGGGGGGGGGAAGAGAAACACTTGCCCCTCCCAAGACCCGTGATTAACTGTAAAACTGAGCAAGTGCCTCGATTTCTTTCCACCGACATCAGATGACCCCTCTTTTTCGCCTCAAATGCGGTAACGTTGGTTCATATTGCAAGGCTCTCAATAACCCATATTCCTTCTCCAACCCCACACAAAACACCCCCCCCCCCCCCTAAAAAAATTTGAAAACATATTTACTTTAAAGTTGAACAAGTACGTAAAGAATTTACTGCCATTGAGAAAATTTTCTCGAATTAAAGGTTCTTAGTAGTCTGAAAAATCACTGAAATTTGTAAAAATGCGTTACCTTTCGAACCCATTATCATTTTTTGTGCCCCTTCCAAACAAAATATGTGGATGCGCTACTGGGACCAGACACCGTTATTCGGGAAAAGATGCTACTCAAATGAAACGCTGCCCAATTTTTTCCCTACCTCCCTAGTTTGTATTTGTCATCCCTTTGAACAGAAGTTGAGAAGATTTTTCCCTAAAAGGGGGGAAAATACCCAGTTTGCAGAGTCCGTCGAAGTAGGAAGATTATTCATGCAAGGTGCATCTCTTTGGCCGAGCTTTGACTTTGAAAGGGAAATTGTGGAGCGGCGTATAGGCGTTGCCTTCCTTACCTCTCCAGTACCTACCCCTACAGTCGTGAGTGGACTAGGCGGAGGAGGGAGCTGTTCTCAGGGGTTATCCTGCTTTCTCCCTCTACCCGTGAAGCAGGCGGATATCTGCAAGGCACAAGCTGTCACCCGTAAACAACCAGGCTTAGCAATCGCCAAAACGGGAAAATTCTATTGCCCTGGAATATTACATACAGCCACTGTAAGGACTGGTGAACGGAGTACCGTTCCGGGAAAAAAGTTCCCAGGAAGAATTGTCCCGGGAGGAAAAAAATTGCGAAAAATTCGAGGAAAACAGGACCGTGGGGGGGGGGGGGCCTGGGAAAACGAGCTTTATTTAAAGCGTTACCTGTTGAAACTGATCTTGCCCGACCTGACCAATCTTACCTACAGCAACGTGAAAAAAAGTAACCAAAACGAGAAAACTAACACAACAACGTTCGAAAAGCTCCCCACCCTGGCTGGTGAAATTCGATCCAAGACAACTGACCTGATTTAACTTAAGCTATAATAACAACACTGCAATACAAAATTACAAAAAAAAAAACTTTGTTACTTTCCTAGACCATTTTTTTCCTCGGACCTTTTATCCGGATTATTTTCCCCAGCCATTTTCCCGCTGAGTTTTTTTCTTTCAGCGGAACTCTTTTTGTGGACCCTTTTTCCTTCGACTTTTTTATCCAGTGCTTTTTCTCTCAAAGTCGACACAGGATTCGTTCTACCAGTCCACGACACCTATGATAGCACATGAAGTTTTTTTTTTAATTTCTCCGAAAGTTCTAACACAAGAATTCAAAATATAAAAATGCGAAAAACTGCAAAATCTGGTCATTCCAAAATGTCTGTATGGTAAGCCATCTTGAAAATCGTAGATAACGGACATAATTTGCATGTATTTCGCGGTTTTTGTTCGGGTTTTTTTTTGCGGGGGGGGGAGGTAATATCAACTGGGAGCGTAAAAATTGCCTTTTTTGAAATGAGGGGGGAGGGGGACGCGTAAAAATTTCTTTTTTAAATTTTCTTTTTTTTGTGGTGGATATCGTGCCAACTATAATTAGTTGCCCGAAAAAAATTATAGCTACAGTAAGTACTCTTGGTGGACAATAAGCCAAATGGTGCTGTGTAAGAAAATATGACGTTTCGAATTCAATTTTTGTACCGTTCTCAAGTAAATGACCAGTCCGGACCAGTCGAAACTTTTTTTTTTTCTGTTTAGCGCACGGTCGCCATGTGACTGGTCCAAGGCACGAAGAAATACGGACAATTAAAAAAAATGAATAAAGTTGTGGTGTGCGTACGCAAAAGATTGAAGCAATTTCTAATGAAACAAACAATTAATAAAATAAACAATAGATTCAATTCAATTACAATTTAAAAAAGATAATATTCGTCTTTTTTCAACTGCTGTAGGATGCTTCGGGCAGAAAAGGGATACTTTTTTCTAGGATGTTCCTAGAATCTTTTGCATGGCACTAGTGACAAAAGCACAAAATGTACCTGGCTCGTGAGACATTCCTAATAACCAACGACCCAAGCTGAGCCCCCCCCCCCATAACATTTTTTTGTTTGTTGGCAATGTCGTGGACGGTGTATGACTGTTTCGCCGAATTTTAATCAGTATTTTAGATGGGGGCCGGTGGAAATTAGCCCCCTCCCTTTTAATATAAAGGATTGGCCCATAAAAAGCGCACGAGCTGCGAAATTGCTAAGCCCTATTTTTTTTATTTTAATATTTTTTAAAATTTGTGTTATAGTGGAAATAGGGACCACGATTACGTACTCCAGTCAAGTGGTCCCTATTTTCACTTTTTTGAAAGAAAAAACTTGGGAAAAAGTTTGGACTTTAGGAGAAATTTGCAGCTTGTGCGTTTTTTATGGGCCACCGATGGGGGGGAGGGGATGGATGGTCGGGGAGGCACGAAATTCATTTATTTTTAAATACAGTTTGTATCAAACTTAAATAATTAGTGTACTAAAAGAGCCTTTTTTAAATATACATAATTTTAGTATTTCGGGGGCCCCCTGAAGCTGGGGGCCGCACCCTTGCCACCCGGTAGCTACTGTAAGCCGCTGCGTGTAAGCTAGCGTATTTTAAAGAAATCAGCATGAATTTGAAACGTTATCTTGAACTTTGAACTTTAAAGGGTACAATGAGGTAGTACAGTGTAAGAAAAAAACATATATATACAATATTACAAAGACAAATTTAAGCGTAAGTTGATAGGAGAAAAGTCCTATAAATCTTCCGGCAATGAAGCACGCAAAACAGCACAAGCTTGTACCACCTTTTCAAGTTCGTACTGAATAAATATCAAGAATAGTATTTTTTAGTATTTGTATCCTGCAACTTTGAGACGCACAATTCTTTACAAATTTTTAACAAGGACCTACGTATTGGAAACCTCCCGGGCGGCCCAACCGACACTGCCCCCCCCCCCTCCCCAAGCCATAGCCCAAGTTACGTCACTGGGGAGGAGGGGGCGGACCCCAAAACTAAAGAGGTTGTCGGCCCCCAAACAAATCTGCCGCCGGCCCTGGTTCACGATCGCGCTTCCTCAAGGCAGATGAAGGCACCGATGATTAGTTTCCCGGTGATTAGTGGTTAGATGCCTAGCAACGGTGCACCTTGCAGCTACGACAAGAGGCCGTCGCCCGCGCGTGGCGGCTGTTCTTAGCAACAGCCAGCCTCCCTTGTGTGCCTTTCTGGCTGTCAATTTCAAAACGCGTTGGAGTTTCATTGTTTGTTGTGATACTACGACGGTCCCGAACGTGCGTGCGTGATCGCATGGATGATACGGCGATCGTGATACGCGGTGACAACGCTTCGTTTCCAATCAGGTAAGACAGGGAAAAGACCGTTTTCCCACCTCGGAAGTTGTGGGTGGAGTGGCTGAAAGGGAATAAGGAGGTTGGTGTCCCGTATTGGAAGCGGTTACGGAATGTTACCGGGATGTTGTTGTGGTAACGAAGCACGCCCGCCCAGCCAGTGGACAGCTGATTCGGCAATTGTAATCGTACTATTACCGGATGTGAATCACGGTCACGTGATTCTGTCGTAGATTTTTGTAAGGAGGTGCTCGTGAACTTGACTTGAGTGATCCGCGTGGGTTAGCGCCGTTTCGTTTTTCTTGTAAATTGATGTTCGTTAGATTTTACGGCGTAATTTTTGTCAGGTGGAATTTTGCGGTGTTGTATTTTTGAATTTTTGAGCCAGGTAAAAATATTCGCCTCGTACACTTTTGTTTATTTTGGAAGGGTTTCTGTGCGTTTTTATATTTTGTAATAAAAAAAATAATATGCAAAATTTTCTTGATTTTGCTGTAAATTCAAACGTGTCTGCTGTTGAAGTTGCCTAGTTTAACTGCGTAGATAGAAGAAAATAACCGAAAAATTCTGTAAAAATTATGAGCTACACCGTAGGTAGAATAATTACTACTCGACCAGAAAAAAATGTAAATACGTTTAGATTAACAAGTGTAAAATATTTATAGAAGGCAAATAAAAATAAAATAAAATAAAACAGTTTTTAACGACAATACTACAAGAATAATATTTAAAAAAAAAAAAAAAAGAAGGCTGTGTCTCGTTCCGGTGACGGAGCATCCAAGTTTGAAACACTCTGGTCCCGGCGAGTTTGTTGAAAACTAGGGCTTGATCTGGTTAAAGTGAACGTTACCTGCCTAATGATACGATACCGAACTTAACCTAACCTAACCAAACCTAATCACCTCTACACTAATCCACGTTTTCCTAAAAACGACCATTTTGTGTTTGCCGGGATCCATGTCTTGAAACTATTATGGCCCAACCGGGACTAGAGACAGTACGAAAAACAAAACAACTTCTGTATATTTTTCGCCCATATTTTTTGACCCACCCAAGCGCAATTTTCTGTATGACTACTACATTTTGTTAAATAATTACTATTTTGTTCCTGTAAATGTAGCTTCGTATTAATACAAAGTTTAGTTTTATATTTAATAATCATTATTTTGGCTTGAAATTGCAAACGCAGTTCATGAAACGTAAATATTTCCAATGTAGGCTCTCGCTGGGTTTTGGCTCCAACTTTGCTGGCCAACTCGTTATATATTATTGTAATTTTCATTTTTTGTGGTCAAGGATCTTTGTGGCATGAATTTAGCTTATTAAAAATGTAGGCAGTGCATATTTTTCAAAGCTAAATGTATCGTTGGGATTTATTAAAAAAAAATGCAATCATGACTAAAATATGTTGTAATAAGTATTTCAACCTTTGAATAATTAGGTTAATTAGGTGAGAAGCAAGATATACAGTGTACGTGTAAAGTGGCGGTCGTACGATTACTTCCTTTTTCTTTTTAGGGCACCTTGCTCTTATCTGTCGTTCAGTCGTAGCTACTGCATTTTCTTTTACCACAATCGTATTTTTTAACGCTCGCTTGATTTTCATTTTTTTTAATGCCACTAAGAGAAACATCCGTTATTAACTCTTTATTTTTCAAGGTGTGAGAACTCCCAGACTATTTCAGCAAAATAGTTTCATTCATGATAGCATGTCATTTCATGGAACAGGAGAGGCCCCAGAACAGGTACTTGAGGTACACCGCTAATTTGACTACTCTTACACAAGAAAGTGAAGAACCAAATCAGATCGGTGTGAACGTTTAGTTAGAAAATTTACTTGGTTTGAAGATGGTGTAAGTCTTCAACAGATTAATAAGCATAAAAAATAAAAATAAGTAAAAAAAAACAGGCGAAAAGAGCCAACATTGTAAAATGCCAACGATGACAAATTAAGCAACAGCAATGTCAGTTCACGTTATTGGTTACGTTGTGCTGATCGTTTGTTTCTGATAATTTATTACTAATTTCGTTTCAAAAAAAATATGAATAAAAAAACCAGTTATGCATTGTATAATTTCTGGCTGCATACGTCACTCCATTGTGCAAATCTGTTTAGCTTTAGTTAGACAAAGCCAAGTCTCCCCACGCTCTGTTTAGGCTAGTCAACTCGCTCCTTGTCCCCCCGTCCAAAAGTCCAAAGCTGGCCGATTGAATATTCACGAGCCATTGAAAGATCTTTACGATCCCGGGATCCCGGGACGATCCGTGGCAGCCAAACGGGATCGCAAACTTGCCTCAGGTGGGGGGCGATGCTGCGAAAATGTCATTTTTGCTAGCATCGCATTTCTGTTGTTTTTTTTTCCCCAATCCGGAGTTGAAACGGTTGAAGCTGGTTGCTTGTTGCTTGTTGCAGAGTTTGTTTATCTGGGGATGCCAATGCCAAAGTCGTTGCCACGGTAACCAGCCAGCCGAACCCAAACAAAACGGACGATAGTGTTGCGCGCTCCGCCAGCAGCCGCACGTACACACTTGCTCGCATGCTAACAAGTTACAGCTGTTGGAAGTTTGAGAGATACGACGCTTAACGATACGACGACGGTGTTTACGGAACTTGTAATTTTACGGTAATCGCAATTAATTTTGCGTGAAAATGTGGGCAGGATTATAGCGAAGAGGCCGAACAGTGAGTGTTCAGTGACTGTTTTTTTTATGCGAGGATTTTTTTTTGCTTGCTACGTCCATTGTAAGTATATTTAAAAAAAATTTAATTCAATTATTCGTTTTTTTGATATTGTCTTGTGAGCACAAAAAAAGGGGGTGAGGGGAAATATGTAGGCTGCCGTTAGGGCTTAGCGTCAATTGTTTTAATTTGGTGGACTATAAAAAAAAAAAAAGAAAACTTCGTGTTCAACTAAATTAAAGAGTACGTATTTTAGAATGAATTATTTAAAATGAATAATTTGCAAAACAAACTCATTATTTTGAAAGCTCGTTTCAATTATTAACGCAAACTTTTCTTGAAGAAAAAAAAAACTTTTCTCGTTTGAAAGTGTAGCCCACATTTTATAAGTAAAACGATCTCGTCAAATTATTGTTCTTAAATAGATTATTCTTCTTACATTAGAATCTAGGGCAAAAAAAAGGAAGGTTTTTTGCATCGCAGTCATTTTTTACCTTCATTAATTTTATGGCTAAGTTAGTGGTGGCCAAAAGGGGTTATTGTTGGGAGAAGGAGGTAGGGGTTTTATTGTGTGTGTATGGGGGGGGGGGGGTTGAGATTGTGTACAATGCTTTCTGATACATCAACACCACACGCAATTTTGGTACAGCAACACCACATCACCAAACACAACTTCAACAAATCTTGTGTAAATCAATCAAATCTTGTAAATCTTGTACAAAACTTCCAAATCACGTACATATGGCATAAATCATTTAATCTTACTTAAATCTTGTGTACATTTTTTAAATCCCAGCCTCTCGATCCCAGCAAATCTTCATGTAAATCTTCAAATCTGCAAAACTTTATGCAACTCTTTAAATCTATTGCAAATCCGTGTAAATCTTGCAAAACTTCATGTAAATCGTTAAACCTTACTTAAATCTCTTGCAAATCTTTAAATCCCGGTAAATCCGTATATCTCCATAAATCCGTTGGAAGATTTACAGATTTTACAAATCTCGTGCATTTTTTGTCTTTTCGAACCCTGTTGGGAGCTTGGCTTCGGGTTCACTTATGCTGTTCACAACATGATAGACGGGGAGGAAAAGGGTGGAATCGGGGGTGTTTTAGAAGGTTGGTAGCTAAAATTGGGATGAAATTTCTGTACAAATCCTAACGTTCAAAGCTTCTATAAACCTATGATGGATTGATGTTACCCAAAAAGTGGTTCAAATCATGGTTGATTTATTGGCTCTCCTGAATTGCCGGTTTGGGTCACAAAAAGGTGGAAGGAGTAATGAACTGGCAGTGTTGCCAGATGGAAAAAAAAAATATCTGTAGAATTTTGGCCAAAATGTCTGTAAATTGCACACAAAATCTGTAGGTATATAAAAATGAGAATTTTGCCGTCCTCATATGATTTAACTTCTTTTGCGATGCATAGTTATTATTTAAAAAAATAATTAAACCACTGATCTTTATACATGACACAGCGTGGGGTCAGCAGATAATTATGTTGTGGGGAGACCTTTACAAGAATCTTGCACTTTTGTATTTCCATGAAAAAAAGTAAGCTAACACTTACTGAATGAATGAATTAAAGGCACATAACTCCCTCCGGTATATTTTAACAGTTTCACTCGATACATTACCGGAATTAGTTTTATATAAACTGATTTACCTTTCATTTGCTGGCCTAAGGGTACGATGCAGATAGTGGCGCGTGAATGTTATTAGGCTTGTTTTAAACGGCTCGTTCCGAGCGGTATATAACTCCCGCCACATCGCTGGCAAGCCGCGGCCCTGGCGGAAGGATAATTAATCCTTCGCTCAAGTTTGCGACTTGGTCGTACGATGTGTCACGTTGCAGCGGCCCCGAAATGAGTATGACTAGTGTCGTAGAGCAATGCGCGCTGCGGTCGTTGGAACTATATTTTAGCGTAGGTGACGCTGAGTAAAGCGACCAGAACGGAGGGATTTATGTGCCTTTAACTTTTTTTAACCATCCAGTTCCAACGGCCAGTTTTGGGGCATAATTTTAGTCTTCATCATCTTTACCTTCATCATTTTTGCACAGGTGCGGCCACCTGTCAGTTAAAATGGAGGCCGTGGACGAGAAATTAAAAAAAATCTGTAGATTTTAATGAATTTGAGTAAAAAAATCTTTTTGTTTGGAAAATTCGTGAAAATCTGTAGATATACAGACTTATCTGTGGATCTGGCAACACTGAATGAACGTTTGGGTTTGGCTAAAAGCCAATTGAACTGAATTTTAAGTTTAAACGCTTGTTAAGTGAAAATTGTAGGCTCGAAAAGGATCGGGATCACTGCTCGTGCAAGCATCATGGGTTAGGTCGGGGTTGATGTTAAGTTGGGGCTATAGGGTTAAGGAAAAATATTGTAAATAAAAGGCATCCAAAATGTCCATTAATGCAGGAGTGGGTCAGTTGGGACATGGTTTTTCGATCAGCTATCCAAAGGAAGGCTGATCGAAAAACCCTGGTTTGGAGGATCAGGAGGGGAGTGAAGTTTTAAAAGCTAAAATTTCAAGCCAAACATTCGTCCTGTACATGGGGGTTACAATTGATTGCCATTCACAAAACGTGAAACGTGACAATACTTCGTTGTTGAAATCAAAGGATGATAATCAAATACAAAGTCTTCGTCTTGAATATTACAATCATTGTTGAGATCTGGAGATAGAATCGGTTGTCCGTATCGGCAGCTCGATATCGGGAATCGGTGAACGTAAACAAGCACAACCCCTCCAGTGGCGCATCCAGCAATTTTTTTTGCTAGGGAGCAAAAAAAATATGAAAATGGATCCAAAAGTCCAGGAATTTTGTTTGGAGGGGGCAAAAAAATGTGAAAATAGGTCCGAAAGTACGCATTTTTAACAGTTTCAGTGATTTTTCATGCATTGAAGAAGCTTAATTAAAGAAATTTTCGTAATGGCAGCAAATTCCTTACTTATTTGTTCAGCTTCGATGTAAATAATTTTTCGTAGTACTGGGACGAGGGAGGGGGCATGAGAAGAAACACTGGGCTCGAGAAAGAATTTGGGTTTTTGAGAGCATTTTAATACAAACCAACGTTACCCTTCTTGAGGCGAGAAAGAGGGGCCTTCTTAAATCAATAGAAATAAATCGAGGTTCTTAAAGTTGCCCAGTTTGAATGTTAATCTCAGATCTTGGGAGGGGCAAGTGCCCGGGGGGCCCCCCTTTGCCCCCCCTCTGGGTGTGCCTCTGAACCCCTCCAGTTATTAAGGTGTCAAGACTCCAGGGTTGGCAGGTTTTTGCCACCAAGTGTTTTATAACCGGTTTTTACCATGATTTTTACCGTCCCGGAAAAAAAAACAGGTTGTTGTCATGTTTTTGCCCCTTTGGCCAAAAATATGGCAAAAATCGACTTGAAGTTAAATTAAAAAAAAAAGTAGTCAAATATTGGCAAATTATAAAAGCTCCCCTTGAAAACGTTACATCGTTTACTTTGAAAATTCATGTTCACTTCTTTCACTTTTCATACGATTATTTTCATACGCTCAATTTATCTACGCAAATTTATGCAACTGACTGTCGGAAATTTGCACAGATATTGTGAGAAGAATATCTTTTACCGGGAAAATAAGCGTATGAAGCAGCTTGCTGGTTTTTGCCAGTTTTAGCCAGTAATAACTGGAAAAAAAACCCTGGTAAAAACCATGTTTTTGCCGGCAAAACCCAACCCTGCAAGACTCCATTCGACCGGATGTGCTCGGTCACATGCAACAGAGAGGTCGTAGGCAACAGAGATACACACAATCAATGTTAGTGATATGGAGGTGAACTGGTTCGCAAGTTCGAATCCGGGTCACACCACTTGAATGTAACGTAAGTCCATAAAGGTGACAGACTGTCCGATGCTATTCCAGTGTATGATTTTCGCTGATGGCTTATTTCCTGGTATCCTTTATAATATTTACAACCATTTATGTCGATTTATTTATCCTTTGTCGAGCCCTATGAGTGCTGATGTAGTTAAGGTCAGTCCAGGGTTTTAACTTTTTTTCCAGTAACGGTATCATTATGACGGTTTCCTTCTCTGGATCACAAACTGAGACGGTAGGAGCTTCTGAGTTGTGGATGTGCAGTTCGTTGGTTTTAGTGCTAGTAACATCATCTCAGTGACATGTAATTCCTGCATTAGATGGCCTTTGTTCCTATGTAATTTGCAGTTATTTGTCTACTCTTTCTTAGTCTATTATTTCGTGGTCGTTTTTGAGGGCAAATAAGATCATTTACACTTATTTATAATAATAATAGGTATTTATAAACTCACTTGCATCAGAAGTGGAACTGACCCATGGGTCAAACTCAAATGGGTCACATTTTTATCATGGGTCAAGACCATTCACCACCGACCCACGGATCTTACGGTAAGCAGTAGTCTTACTAGTACTCTTTTAAAAATTGTTCTTAGAGCACCCGCGCACACAGCCGGCAAACCGCGCGGCCAGGTCGCTGCGGCCATCGAGAATGCTTACAGTGTATGTAGCAACGCGCACTTGGCCACGGGCCACTGGGATCCCGGGCGGCGTGCAAGCGGTCATACGTGCTTCGTATTCATTTTTCACAACGTGATCGAGTTTGATGAAAGTGATGATGCGTGATCGGAATTTATTAAATTTTAGACAATGTCATAAAAAACGTTGCATGCTGAGAAAAAAACCATGCGTGCGCTCCCGAGAACCACTTAATTAACTTTTAGCGGCCTAATAAACAAGTGCAGATTGCCTTATTTGCCCTTTAAGGATTTCAAAAATAAATAAATCATTAAATAAATACTATCAAGTATTTCTCGGTATTTCACATCAAGCACGATCTGAAAGGTTAATTTACCTACCGTTAATCAAGCCCTTGCTGAAAAATCCATTTTAAAACGTGGCTTCTGGGAGATTTGGCTTTTGAATATTGGAAAGTGTTTTCGGGCATCCTGCTCATATTTACACTTTGGCACGCTTAGGTGTTATATCTGCTTTTGTGGCGTACCACCGCTACCGGTTTATGACGAAACAATTTTGGCGTTCACGCTGTCATGTAATCCCTTGTTTTGTCTGTTTACGTTTTATCGCACGTGCAACGCCAAGCCACGTGAAGAAGCGAGCGGAAGTGACGTTGTACTACTACTACGGGCTTAATCTCGCGAAACTGTACGACGGCAGCATGCGCGGACTGGGAACTGCTCGTGGCTGTTATAGGGCAAGAAGGAATGTATCTTAAAGCGTTAAAAAATGCTTATTATTCTAATCAGGGGGCAGATTTAACTGGGGAGAGGGACGACGCCCTCCTCCCTCCGGACCTTCGACTTAAAAGGGCCGCACGGGTTTTTTTCGGGCATTAGTAGTAAAAATAAGGCTAAAATAATGTACAAATGGTACCAGACAGCCCAAAAATGAATTTCGGGAAGGAACGGGGTCTCTTACGGCTTGCCCCCCCCCCCCCCCCCCGCCTCTCCCCTTAAATCCGCCACTGTTCGTAATAAACAATTGTAAATCACGCCTATATGGTGCAGATTTACGTAGGTTTAGTTGAACGTTTGCTTCTTTCTGACGAGCGTTGGGGATTGTTTGTTCATAGATGGAGCCACGATTCAACGCAACCTACTCTCTCATTGTGATACTGCCTCTTTAAAAGGTGGAGATGTCGTGGTCGATATCTTCACACTTTAGTCATTCTCAGAGTGCCGAGTTTTTCCTTGAGCCAGAGGCTGAGATTTTTTTCTAGTTTTGTATTTGAAGTCCGCGCACGTTTGTGCACTAAAGCTTGAGTGAGCTACGAGGGGTTAAATAGTTTCCAAACGCCACCCGGGAGCTTTTGTGTTAAGATTTTCTTTTTTTTTTCTCTCGCCAAGTTGGCATTGTTTTGAAGGCAACGCCGAACGCGCTTACCAGTTTGAAGTCGCAACGTTGAGTCGTGGTAGTGAGAGTTAATACGAGAACGTATGACATGGCCTAGTTGGTAGGAGAGGAGTCTAGAGAACTATGACATTCGTTTTGGGCAATTACATCCATTTTGACATGCATGTTTGACTTTTTGGATCACTTACACAATAACTAAACACAAGAATTGCGGTAAGAATACGTTACTTACGTCCGATATAACAATTTAATTACTGCATCACCAACACGACACGGAGGTCGGCATTGTTTTTGCTGGAACGCTCAGAAATTAATGCCGACAGATGTCACTTTTCGATTTCTACTCGCAGCCGATTGAGATAGCTGTACTGACTGTGACGAGCTCAAACGTCTGACGACCTTAGCTGGCCGGCAGTGTAGTGGCCAGCTAAGGCCGCCAGACGCTTGAGCTCCTCACAGTCAATACAGCTATCTCAATCGGCTGCGAGTCGAAATCGAAGAGATCCGTCTGTCGGCATTAATTTCTACGCGTTCCAGCAAAACAATGGCGACCTCCATGTCGTGTTTTGGTGATGCAGTAATTAAATTGTTACATCGGACGTACGTAACGTATTCTTACCGCAATTCTTGTGTTAAGTTATTGTGTAAGTGATCCAAAAGTCAAACATGCATGTCAAAATGGATGTAATTGCCCTTTAAGGAGTATAAAGTAAGGTACTGCTTGCATCCAATATGACACATGCCCTTACAGGTGCCCATTTCATTTATAGGAACTTGTAAAAAGTTAATTGTTGATGGGTAAAATGAAAAAAATCCGTGTTTCAGCTTCTGTTTGATGTGCAGGCATGCCAGCCACAAGCAACGGTGTATGACCACCGTTTCGCCGAATTCAGTTTCGCCGAAATTTAATCAGTGTCTTAATTTTCGATGAAACGGGAATTTCTGTTCCGCAAACTCCGTTTCACCGAATAATTGTTTTCCAAATAACGTGCCTCGCCTGCGCTGCTGCGCTCGCTGCGGCTAAACATGTAACATCAAAACCCACAACTAATCACAAATACATTCCTCGTAGAAATGTATCTTACACTTTGCCAAAATCAAATTTTTATGAATAATTTGATTCGGCAAAACGGGAATTCTCCTTTCGCCGAATTTTAATCAGAGCTTTTCGGTGAAACGGGTATACACCCAAGCGATAATATAGCGCACTCTTTCTTGAAGGGCAATGCGATTTTCATTTATTACAATAAACGCCCTTTTTAATGGTTATAATTATGCAAAAAGTACAATTAAAATTAGTTTCGTACAGCATTTTATACAATAAAACAAATTGAGATTTAGAGTACCAATTTTAGTACCATTTCTTTCCACGAGATGCCGTTGGTAGCAGCGTTTGTGACCTGATTTTCTAGTATATGTATATTTTTTTTATTTTTCCCTAAAAAGGACAGACATTAATTGATAGAAAAAAAATGCAAAAATGTAGCATCTGAAAAATCCATTAGTTATTTAAGTAGCAGTTTGGTTAGCAAACTTGCTAACAACGCCAGCTAGTGGCAAGCAACAGTACTAAACATTGGTAAATCTCAAATTCTTTCTGCATTAAAATTTACTCAGCAAATAATTGAAAACCATTTTTTAACAAGAATTACAGTCCCAGACGAAAATTCCGTAATAACGGCCTAAACCGGCTAACCGGTGCCCTAAACAGGCCGATTTTCTAGGATGGCTGCGTATGGAGATGGTGGCGATTGCATCGCAGAACGTAGCTGGGAGACCCTGCCTTGAGCAAGGCTGTTATGACGTCACGCAGCCCTTAGAAGGGCTGCCGGGCGGGCTATTGCAGTAGCTGACGTAATCTGGATCTTTCAACTTCTTGGAAGTTGCGTCTTAGTTCTAGGAAAACAATCTGTTGCGTGGGTGGGCTAATAAGAGGGAGTATTTAAACGTTAGCCGGCCCGCTTAGGTGATGTGAAACAGCAGTATTGGACCAAACTTTGAACCAGTCGTTATGGATAACAATTTTGAAGTTTGTTGGCAGACTGAAAAGAGGATTTTGTTTAGGCAGTGGCTCCTTTTATGTCCACCGTGGCACTCAATTCCTTTCACATCTCGTGGCTGATTGGTCGCGAGCTTTGGGGGCGGAGTTAACGTACGACGTGACTATACTCTTTTCCCGTCCAAACAACGAACGTTCCAGCTGTATTCTAAATTGGATGGAAACCTGACTGTAACAGGTATAATTTCAAAATGGCCATCTGAGTTCAAAATGCGACCATTAGAGATTTCAATTGACGATGGCACATTTATTGTTTCAGTTGGTACCATCTATATCGTCTGTGTTCTAAATCTGAAGGAAATCGGACGATAATAAGCACAATTTCAAAATGGTCGCCCATTTTCAAGATGGTAGCCATTAGCAATTACCAGTGACGATCAGACATTCACTGTTTCACTTGGCATCAACGATTTCGTCTCCGTTCTAAATTTGAAGGAAATCGAACGATGATAAGCATGAGTGCAAAATGGCCGCCCTATTTCAAGATGGCCGCCCATTAGAGATTACTGCCAGTGATGATGGCACATTTACTGTTTCATTTGGTGTCAACTATTACGTCTCCATTCTAAATTTAAGGAATTCGGATGATAAAAAGCATAATTTCAAAATGGCTGCCCAATTTCAAGATGGTGGCCATTGGAGAGTACTAGCGATAATTACTGCCCACAAAATCGCTAAAGCATACAGAGCATGACGTAAATAAGCGAAACAAGAAAACCCATGCAACATTGAAACAGGTTAAGAAAGACGGTAAGGTCCTGTTTGGTACCAGGTAGAGTGGGAAGGAGGGGGGAAGAACTTAACCAGTGTGGGCGTTAGTGTTGGGCGGTACCAAGAATTTTTCAGCCGGTGCCGGTACCAAGTTTAGTAGCCCGGTACTCGGTTTTCTCCGGTACCTAGAAATGAGGTGGTATCTGGTGTTACAGTGATGTGCTACCAACAGTCGACTTTTAAATAATAACAACAATTTTGTTGATTTAAGCTTAATACGTGTTTCACGACAATTTAATAAATAAACAAATCTTCTAAAAATTTGTAGTAAACATACATGCTATCCAAGTAAAGATGCAAATAAACAAACGCTGCAAAAAAGTTAAGCATATTGGGCTCCGATTTTGGGCATTTTTTAGAATTCCAATTTTACCATTGTTGATCTTTCAACGGATTGTTACACTGCTTTAGCCCTACAACACAAGGACTAAATAAACTATTGTTGATAATTTTGGTGCTTTTTCATAGGGTTCAAAGGGTTTAACGAGCGTTAACCACTCCTGGTCATCTGCCCGAAGCCCTAAGGCCCTATGTCTGCAACAGCTAGATTCCCAGGCGGTCACCCACCCAAGTATCCATACTGAAACAATACCGCTCTTTTAACACAGCACGGTATTTGGTACCGTTGCATTTTTGGTACCGCGGTACACCGTGAGAACCGGTTTACCGCCCAACACTAGTGGGCGTTTAGTAATAAGACGGAGGGAGGGTGGAAATCAAGGCTCACTATATAAGCGTTTATTTCGCACTTGAAATCCCTGGATTGCAAGTAACACTGACGTTCTTATTTGTCGCTTTCTTTAATAACTAATAATAAATAAATAAAAATTTACTACACGAGTGGAAGGGCGGCAGTAGGGGGGTGAGCCGCTTACTCTGGTCCTCGAGGGGGGGGGGGGCGATGTGTGAGGAATTCCTTTACGCAGTAACGGGCCGTTTAAGAAATTTTCATAGATCTGCCTGTTGAAGGAGCCTCTTTACAATGTCCTTGTCAGGGGCATTCCATATCGGGACAACCCGGTCGGAAAAAAGTTCCCACGACATCTCCTCGAGCGAAGCGATACGACGCCAGTGGAGCGGGCGACGTGGCTATAGTACTCAAATAAAAACAATCAAAATATCGACCCTAATTTTGGACCCAAGCAGAATAATTAAGTAAGCGTTACATAATTTTTATTGTAACAGTTTAAAGGCATCTTAAAAATACCAGGGGGGGGGGGGGGTAATGAACTTATTAAAAAGATATTAAGAAAAATTTGGTTTGAAGAATTGTGAAATAGTGGTGTTATTGGTATATGTGAAAAAGAAAGAAATTGTGTTGCAAAAATATTGAAAATAGGTATGCAAAAAAATGTGGAAAAGTAGGCGTGCGAAAAATGTGAAAAAATCGGATACTCCCGGAAGAGCACCTCTGCTGGATCTCTGGTAACGGCATTGTCCGTTTTGACGGACGGATGGAAGCGTTGGTTTGTTTGGTTGCAGTACGGTCCCCAGTTCATCTATCCCATTTTCGAAATCGATCGCCGGGAAGGGTGGGAGAAACGGGATTCCAGTTTCGGGATGATGGGAGGTGGGGGATTTTGTTGGTTACAGGATAGGAGGGGGGGGGGGGAGAGAAGAGGGATACCCGAAATGGGGGCGTCATTCGTCGCGTGCTCTCATCTGCCTCCCCATTTCTCTAAACTTCATCCCCCCCACTCCCTTACCGAGCACTGCCATCGTCTCTCTTCCGTACAGCTGCGTCTCTTTCGGAATTCCCTCACCGGCTGAACTGACTACTTAGCATCCTCAACGTTCAGATTTTTTAATAAATTCGGGGCGGATATCCACAATAGATCTCATTGCTGCTGAAAGAGCGGTTAATCGCACTGGCACCCTACCCTGACAGGGTACCCGACAACCTGGAAAATACAAGAAATTTTAACTATATTTGAAAATCAGGGAAATATCAGGGAATTATCCGATTTTTCACAAAAAAACCTGGAAAACTGAGGGAATTTAAACTACATTTGAAAATCAGGGAAGACACATAAAAAAAACTGAATAACTCAGGGAAAACGCAAAGCCACTCTTTTAGGCCTAGCCTAAGTGCATAATAAACATATTTTGTTGAGACATTGTATGGTAAAATAAAATATTTCTTCAAAACTCTGTGTTAGCACACCTAAAAGTTCATTAAATCGGGCTGCTATTTTGCACTAAGTGAGCCCTAAAACAAACAAGTGAAACTGGTAAAATGTATAGAAAAATGTCTGAAATTTCGGTAAATAACCTGGAAATTGACCTTAACTACTCTGGAAAACAAAGAGAAAATATTTCAGGATTGTGGGAACCTTGCCTGACGTGACTGACACGGATTTTGCTAGGTCCTCGTTCCAGTCACGGATCAAAACAGGGTTGAAACTCCATGCTTCAAAACAAGGTTGCCACAAGATCACGCAAAAGGAATTCAATAACTTTTTTCTCCAAAACTAGTATAATAATCGAGGACTTTTCCAAGACCAGTGCGATTATTCTTCAAGAACCTTTATTAATCAACAGACTTTATCAAATAAGGCTTCTCGGCTTCACATATAAGTCGCTTGCTTAAGTTTTGTTTTACCGGTGAAGAGCCAACAACATCGATCGATCCTAAAACTGAAATGTCCATGTTTTAATCAGGTGTGGAAAAAATGAACCGGGGGACGAGGAGTGATAGGGAGAAAATGCAAATAGCGCGTTTGTCTTTATATTGATCTAAGCTAGGGCATTATTTAAAACCAGTTGTACCGCAGTGTAACATACGCCTGTCTAGCTGGTTCCCGCATCCCTTGAGCCCCCACAGGTGTTTGCTAGGCTATTAATACGATATTAGGGGAGAAAAAAGCTGCGAAAAAGTCTAAGGGAAAAAACGTACTGTTCCGTTAAAAAAAAACGCCTTATTTCGTTATATCGAGGGCCTAATAACAACCATGGAGAAATTCAGTTATCTCGAAAACTATTGGACGAATTTTCATGAAACGAATATTGAAATGCTTATTAGATTGTCTACTATATTTCTACCCTTATTAAATACTACGTTAATTGACTGGAAATAATTGGCCGAGCGAGAAAAATTTCATTATATCTGATGATATCTCTAAAACCGGTGGAAGGATTTTCATGAAACAAAGTCTGAATTGCATATTATATTTTTTTGCTGAATATTGCATGTCATATATGTATGAAAATATAGCATATATCATAACGATTAATCCAGTTTTTGTTTTATTCAATTCTATCCAGTAATTAATAAGATATATTATTAGTTATCAACTCATGTTGCTCGCTTGGCCAATTATATTTGGCGACTTACCATTACATGTAATACGTACAGAAATATCGCTGATATCATAATACGCAACCCAGTTTTTGTTCATCCAATTCTGTCCAGTAGTTTTCGAGATATCAACATTTCGTTCATTGTCACATACATTAACCTTGCAACTTCTTCCATATAACGAAGGCGTTTTTTTTTTGACCGGAACTGTACCTGGAGAAACTCCTTTCCCTGCTTGGTGAAACGTTCGAGCCGAGGCAACTGACTCTAATCTGTAACAACAGTTACAACACAATAAAACAAAACCGTTTTTTTTCTCTGGTGTATATAACCGTGGCTTTTTTCCCCCCTCGGCTTTTTTTTCCCATAATGTGCACGAATAAAAGCTGAACATTTTAGTGTTAGGTGAGATGTTGTTGGCAAGTTTGTCTGTTTATTAATAAAGGTCCTTGAAAATTTTCATTACTCTTGGAAAAGTCCTTAAAAAATTATATTGGTTTTGAAAAGTCCGTAAAAGTGCTTGGACTTGTAGCCTATGAGTTCTTGTGTGAACCCTGATGCACGTTTCTGACATATCATACTTCCGGGGCCGATGTTCAGTAATGCTGTGCTCCACGTAAGGGTTCCCAAACATTTCGAGGGGTTCAACCCCTTTTATTTTCCTATCGTGATCAGAAAGATAACGTCTAGGAATTGATGATGTTCTGAATAACGACAGAAGTCACCTTTGTTAACTTAATTTTTGTTCACTTATTTGAACTAAAATTCACTGTTCAACTTGTTTTGGCCAATGTTACTGTTCCGAGCCCTGGACAAATAAAACACCTAACCACCTTAAAGCACGAACGTCACATTGTTAAAGATGCCTGATGGAACAAATTCAAACCGTGCACCCATGACTCCACAGCTTTTCTTTTTCGCTTATAAGTTCATTTCTGTAAGTGTGTGCTACATTACAAAAGCATCGCGACTCCGCACGTTGTGGAGTGCGCTATCTAGTAATCAACCAAAACCCCCACTCCTCTCCATCCAGGAGTATCTCGCACATTCTAGGAGTGTTCTTTTAACATTGAGCAACAAACGGATTTTTGGTCGAGTAAAACAGAAGCCCCCTACTCTGTTCCCTCCCTTCCCCCTTTCATTCTGGCAACCTGAAATGAGGAACAAAACCCCTCTCGGCTTTAAAGAAAGACCCCCAATAAGTAAGGCAGATGCTCTTTGTTGAAGAGGGAAGCGAAAAGACGGGAAGTACGCACCGATGTTGCCAGGTGCGAATACTACATTGTCTGCCGTTTCAGAAAACTTCGCTGACCACTTTTTTCGAGGTTTTAATCGAAACGTGTAATAATCTGTCTAGGTTCCAACCCATCACGACCTTCCAAAGGTACCAATCCATTCGAGACTTTTTTAGTAATATGAAATGGTGCTCCAAACGATAAGGGCATGATTCTGCGGCCGCAGTCGGATATATTTTTGGACTCATATTCTAAGAAATTTGTTTAATTTTCTTTAGCATCGGACTGAGTATACCAATGGAGCAACAGTGGACCACCAGTTACTACGTTAGAAATGGCCTGAATCCATTCCACCAAATTGAGAGTGCTGGAGAAAGATTGGTACCTTGAAACACCAAACCACAGCTAACTTATCACGCCGTTGTGCTAAATGTTCACTAATATAGAGGCAAATGCCAGCGAACTGCTGCACCACTTGCTTGTACACATTTATGGCGCAGTGTAGGTTTGGATTCACGAACTTGCTTTTTTGTCCTTCTTTCAACATGCTGAATAGATCCATTCGGACTTACCCGATAACCCTTTACCTCGCGCATACTCTAAAACACGGTGAGAATCAGCACCTCTTCGGATTGTTGTGGCTGATTTTCCTATAATGCCTTGTCAGTCGTGTCAAATCCATCAGTCGCCATCTCTATATTTACATAAGCCAAGTTAGGAAAATGCTGCACGATCTCTGTTTTAAAACACTCAAACCACTTGTCTTTATCTCGTCTGGTTCTAAAGTTATCGAAGTAAACTATGTCTTTATTTTCTTTGGTTCCAAAGTTATCGAAGTAAACAGAATGTCTTTATCTCGTCTGGATCCAAAGTTATCGGGGTAAACAGAATGTCTTTGTCTTGTTTGGTTCCAAAGTTATTGAAGAAAACAGAAAGTCTTTATCTCGTCTGGTACTATCAAAATAAGCAGAATAAGGTTCCAAAGATACCAAAGTAAACAGAATGTCTGTATCTTGTTTGGTTCCAAAGTTATCGAAGTAAACAGAAAGTCTTTATCTTGTTTGGTTCCAAAGTTATCGAAGTAAACAGAATGTCTTTATCTTGTTTGGTTCCAAAGTTATCGAAGTAAACAAAAAGTCTTTATCTGGTGTGATTCCAAAGTTATCGAAATAAACAGAATGTCTTTATCTTGTTTGGTTCCAAAGTTATCGAAGTAAACAGAATATCTTTATCTTGTTTGGTTCCAAAGTTATGGAAATAATCAGAATGTCTTTATCTTGTTTGGTTCCAAAGTTATCGAAGTAAACAGAATGTCTTTATCTCTTCTGCTTCCAAATTTATCGATATTTTTGAATTTTTAACCCCTTCTGTGCCATGGACGTACGCCCACTCAAAAATGCAAAAAAAAAGCAACCTTAAGTCGAATGACGAAAAGCAGAGTTTCATGAGAGTACCCTGGGTTCTCTGGAAATGAACAAGCACAATGAGACGATGCGAGATCAATACTAAGGATCTTAAAATTTGTAAGATGCATCTGAAATTCAGTTGTTTTGTTTGATCAGCGTCCTGAAAGTCGTAAACCCATCTTGATTTAATATGATATGGATCTGTGCTTTGAGGATCTAAGACACCACCAGTTTAAGATGCGTCCTAATTAAGACTTGTGTCATTTAAGATGCCATTAAACGTAAGATGCATCTGATTACCAGATGGAAAACACGCTATTTAAATATTTAAGATGTTTAGCTGTTTAAGACGCGATAGTGTTGAGCTGCCAAATTCACTCAAGCTAAGACGGCAGCAATTTCAGATGAACTCACAATAAGATGGCTTATTTTTAAGTAGGAAAACAGAAAATTTCGAAATGGTTAAGAACTTAAGATGCCAATTAATTTTAAGTGGGGTAACTGGCTAAGGCGCTAACATTTTAAGATATCAACCTATTTTAAGTTACAAAACGGGCAATGTTGCTAACTTTTTAAGATGGTAATTTATTTTAAGTTGTGGAACAAGCAAAGATTCCTTCGTTTAAAACGGCATATTGGATAAAACAAAAAAAAAACAAGTTAAGTTGCCAACATTCTAAGGTGGCCGGTTACCGAGTTGGAAACTAAATAAGTTGCAGAGTTTTAGACGGGAAAATTGTTTTTTTTTTTGGTCAACACTACCGGGTTCACTGGAAACGAACCAAACATAACGAGAGAATGCGAAACCGAAACAAAAAAAATGCTCCGGATCTAAAGCGTTGAAATTACGTCACCCCAGCGAAGTTGCTCTGATGCCGTAATTTGTAAAATCTGCCAAACCCAAGGTTTACATGACTTCATATTGTAACGACCCATTGGCACTTCAAAATTAATAATCATTGTTAGTTGAGTTGATGCTATGCGATTATTATTGTAACAATATGTAGCATACAAATTGACTGTAATTAACGTTATGACATCAATTGTAATGGCGCGAGCTCGTTTGGTGTTCAGCCCGGTGCTCCCAACAATAAGGTGTGAATCGAAATAGAATTCACCCGCTACGATCCTCCCATCGACTCGCATCCAAAGTTAATTTCGGCTTTAGTAATTAGAAATATTTCGCTTTTTTCCCCCAACGTAAATTCAACAGGGGAACCAACCCTGTTGCCAGTGTGTCACTGCAACCCCGTAGCTGCCAAATTAACCATTCATACCAAATCCATTAATAATTCTATCTTACCCGGAGTAAGCCTTTCATTTATGGCCTTCCAGTTAAGGCCTAAGCCAAGGCGAGAGTCGCCTCCATTAGTCAGGCGAATCTGAGCTGATAATCGCTCCAATTTATAATTAAAACATCACGAGAACTGAACCACGACTATTTGCCTTATTCCGCCTGCTTGGTTTTAATTTGGAATTCGTCCAACCCGTTGCGTGACCCCTTGTTATTTAGCTTAGCTAAGACCCTTAGCTGTGGTGGTGGTGTCGAGGAGCCGCCGCACTTACCAATAGTCGCCACAACAAATAAAAAAAAAAACGACCACTCGTAGGACATTCTGGCATGGAAGGGGGTCGAGTTATTCAAAGCGTTGCGGTGGAACAAAGCGCAGTATCGGTGACGACTGCTTCGTCGCGTATTCAGAAAATCGGTCGACAGTCAGTGTGCTCAAAGGTTTTGTCTTTCCTTGTGCTTATGAGTTCGTGCTCTGTTAAAATGACCTCGTCTGTTCCGTTGTCGTCTCTATTGCTTTTGTATCGGTAATACTTCCGGTAAACCTCTTCCGGTTGGGCGGGTTAGCGTGCAATTGGAAAGTATGAGGAACAACACGAAAGTGTGTAAACTAACATTCCATGTAAAAAAATTAAGCAGGACGGAAAGCCAAATGGGCTCAAGCAATAATTAAATTGCTTCGTTTACCCTTTACCTTGTGACTTATTCTTTATTTATTAGTCGCATTATTTCTAGTATGGAGGCCAAGAAGCAATGTTGCTTTCCCTCCTTGTGTTTGTTTGTGACCTCTAGGTCACCACTGAGAAAGACTGAACAGCTACTTAGCTCGGCTGGAGTCTGTAGCTCGGATCCACCCCGGTAGTGTAGTGGTTAACGCGCCCGGCCTAGTCAGTGGTAAGTCCTGGGTTCGAGTCCCAGTCGTGGCAGTTGTCTTTTCTTTCTTTCACAGGTTCGTGTTTCTTGTATCCTCACAAGGCCAGTCTTTAATGCAAAGTGTTTGCTTCGGGGGGCTGAAGAAGGGTTAAATAAATATAGTGCTGGGTAGTATCGGTATTTTTTTAATACCGAAACCGTAATCGGTATTTGCATAATACCGAAATACCGTACATTTTTAGTGTCTAGCTGATTATTTAATAACTTCACCAATTTTTGGCCGATTTGGACATTCCAATATACCATTCGAAGCGTTTTTTCACCAGCTTTCCAACGGAGATAAAATCAAATTGATAGCATAAACTGTTAAGAAGTTAATAAGGGGAAAACCCAATGACCAATTTGCAAAATATTTGCTCAGTCTTTAAAGTTGACTCAATCATTCAGGTAGAGTGAACAGTTAGTCTGTAAAAAAAAAAAAATCTATCCAAATGTTTTTTTTTTTGGATTCGGTTAGGATCCGGATCTGATTCAGCCAATCTTGTAAATTGTCTGGATTTGGTAAAAGTCGATTCCTAGATTTTATGCTTCGTTTTCAGAGGTGTTTATTCCGAGCAACGATTAAACTGTAACCCGATCTCCGAGACCGATTCCAGTCAAAGTGGCGGAGTAGCAGCAGAGGTGCACTGATGTTGAAATCAGACATCGGAAAACAGCCTGGTATGCCCTGTATCATTTAGTAGCAGTTTGGCGCGAGGGTATGCTTCAACTACCCAGGTAGGCGGATGCCGATACCGGAATACCGAAAATACCGAATATTTGTTTTCAGAATACCGATACCGTACCGAAAATTTCCGATACCGCCCAGCACTAAATAAATACAGATGCAAAACCTATTTACGTTGCCTTTTGGACTTAAATGTCAGACTGCTTGAGCGGGGAATTGAACCCACGACCTTTGAAAGCAAATGCCGGGGTTCTACTGTTGAGCCATACTGACACGGCCGTTGGTAGGACCTCGTCATTTGGTTTCAGGCAGTCTGACATTTAGGTCCAAAAGGCAACGTAAATAGGTTTGCATGTGTGGAAAATGAACTAATGTAAACTATCTTTCGCTTGGGTAAATAGTTGTGATTTTAATTTTGCGTCGCATAATTTCACTTCCATTTTTAAAAAAAGTTTTACAGTATTTTTTAAAGTACTTTACAGCGTTCGCCATTGCATGTACAGGTAACAGTTGCATGCTGAAAATAACAAAGACTTTAAAAAATAAAATTGATGTTCAATTTTCAACGCCCTTTAAGTCGTGTACGCTTCCTACGTACTATAAAACTGTACAAAACAGCACGCGGAATCTCTTCTTCTTAGTACTTAACAATTTGAAAGGAAGTCACGGTGGCAAAGTGAGCTTTCGTCACGCTAAAAAGGTTTGATGAATTATGAAAGGAAAACTTGCTGCGTTTAGTCGGCAGTTGAATCACACCCTGCACTCATCTCGCCGAAATACAATAGCCATTGAAGATGACGTCATAATACGTGAGACCAGCTGGTTTCGTGAATCCTCCTGGGGCAATGGGAATGTGAGGGCGCCCCCCCCCCCCCCCGGGAGGGGGAGGTAGTGGGGGGAGAAAGATGGTGCTCCGGAATGTGCAGCGCGTGCGGGGGTGGAGTGGGAGTAACGGCACTCACCGCGGATGATTCATTCAATGTGGAGAATTTTTCGTCTGACGCGCTACACTTCCCTCTCCCCCTTTTATAACAACGTGGGTTTGGTCTTAATTGCATTAAACCCCTTCTCCCTATCACGTGGTCCTTCTACCCCTATAGCAAATTGTTCGAATCATGGCTCTTTGAAACCATGATGCTGATCCGTTTTAAAAGTACATTCCTCCCAACGCCATTTTTCTCCATCCTCCACATCAGGTACGGTCCCAAAGTTCTATTTACTTACCGTTAGTCAATCCTTTGCTAAAAATCCGTTTTTAAAATTTGGCATCTTTTCTGGATTTTCAGGATTTTCTGTTGAAGATTAGGAACTAATTTAATAGCATCTTGCGTGATCCTTTGCGCGCCTACAATAACCTTGAAGTTTCATCTGTGTATGCGCATGTATCAATTTTAATCGTTTCCTAATAATTACTATGAGATCAAAAATCTAAAAGACTAATGCGGTAAAAATTAAAATTAATTATGCCAATAGATCACCGAAGAAAAATTATAATATACTAGCCTAACAAATTATAAATTGTGATATTAAAATAAGAAAATCATTCCGGTTTGTGACGACACAATCATTGACTTGATGCTGTTTCGTATACTATTCCCAAAGCCAACTGAGATAGTATGCTGCGTTCCTCGCATTTCAGTTGACCTTGGCGATGGTAACATGCGCGGAGGCGAGTTGCGCGTGGCTGTTATAAGGCAAGCGGAATGTGTCTTTAAGAACGGATGTATGCAACGAGACCTTACTGGCCGAAAGTTATTTGCCAGGCAACCGCTCTTTATTTACGCAGGGAGTACGACGCTAGAATACCTTTATTGGGGCGGCGGCAGTGGGGCAGAAAATTTAGCCGGGGAGCGGGAGTGGGGGGGGGGCGAACTTAAGAATTCTACCTTTTCTGTCCCCCCCCCTCCCCACCCAAAAAACAATCTGGCAATTCTGTTTCTCACACCCAAAGTTCTTAACTGTTTCCTATCCTATTTTTTGGGTAATATTTTAAAATCCAGCTGAATTTTACAACTCCCACAGTAACAACCAGGCTCTATTGATGTTACCAAGTCCTTCCTGTCGCTGTGAAATAAACTGACGTAATTTTCTTCGTAAATAACCAGAATTTTTTCAATTCGTTTTTTACTTTGATTTTGATCTGATCGGGGGGGGGGGGGGGGGGGGGAATTGTGGGCTGGCGAGCGCCCCCTCCCCCAGCATCATCGCTTCATTTACGATTAGTTCAATTCCTGTTTCTACTAAATGTATGTGGCAATAAACGTATTATAAATAACAACAAGGATAAAGAACAAAGTGCAACAGTAATTTCTCACTATTTCCAGAATTCGCCATTCTCGCACAAAAAAACAGCTTCTGGAAGTGATCAGACGATGGTAGAATAAATAGCTACTGGCAGCAAAAATTCAAAATCCAACATGGCGACTATTAGGGGTTATCGAATCGAAAACAAACCGTCGAATGCTGGCAGTCAGAAATCAGTCTTGCGCTGTAGTAAAAATTGTTTTCTTGTTATCATTGCTTCAAGCATCGTCCTTCGTGTCACGAGGTACGAGGAGAGGATCTGCGCCTCTGATATTGCCATGGTTACTACTTATAGACAACTTGAAAGCCGCTTGCTCCGGTAAAGGCGAGAAGCAGCCAGCAGATTTAGCATTAACCAGGTAAAAGACAGTGAGTGAGAGAATTCACGTTTGTGATTCGTTGCGTAAATGCGCCTTAAAGTCCTAACCAGACTGGTTGCTCGCTGCTGCACGCCGACGCAGTATGGTGTAAAAAAGACTTCAATATTGGTCCTTAGACGCAACACCAACCATACGATTGCAGCAATTTTGACCTTATTGGCGTGTAGTAGCGCATCGTTTTGCATGAAATTGTCTTCTGTCTGGCGAGGGCTTAATACCGTAAGCGCGGAATCATCATCGCACAGCAATAACACTCAGAATCAGAAATCGCGTGTCTCCATCTGTTATCTGTGATGATCACCATTGCCAGCTTCCGCAAAGCCGACTGAGAAATAGCTCGTGAACAGCACCTTGTGCAATCCGGGTAACTTGAACAAACTTCGTTTAACAGGTCAAAGTGCCCGTGCGGGAGTTTCACCACGGTGAACGTGGGTTGCAGTTGAGAAAAGTAACATAAATTTGGTAACGAACGTCACAATTGCAACTAGGAAACCGTTAATCGCTAATGGCAAACAATTGAATTCATGCTGGAAAAAACATGCAGAAAAAAGTAAACCAGGGGGTAGCATGCGGAAAAATAAGATTGAGAAATTCATGCAGGTAAAAACAAAAATTAGATAAGAAGTTTCACAATAATGTTGTATAATGTTATACACAGAAATTAACAAATTATAAATTTGCATTAGTACAAATGGCTACGACAACTACAGCACCATTAAACTTTTTACTCTTAGTATACTGTATAGGGTGTCCACAAAATAATACCCTGATTATAAAAATTAATAATGTTCATATTAATTAACGTAGGCCAATGCGGATTGCACTACCTTGTAGAAAACCTCAAAAAACCTTAAACCTTAAAAAACCTTAAAATAATACCCTGATTATAAAAATTAATAATGTTCATATTAATTAACGTAGGCCAATGCGGATTGCACTACCTTGTAGAAAACCTCAAAAAAAATTTTTTTTAAGTGCTATGTGAGCACTGTGGCACTCTCATGTTTCGCGCAGGTACATTATTGCAATTTTGAAGAAAAACGTAGACGGCTTACGTGGATTAGACAGGTTACACGCGTTAGACGACAGAGAGATACGGGTTAGACGCATTAGACGGCTTATACGAGAGAGACCCGTATATGTAATACATCTACAGATTATATAGGAGAGAAGGGTTATATGGGTGAGACAGATGAGACGGGTTAGACGGATTGGACAGGTTAGACGGATTAGATGGATAAACGTGTTAGATGGATTAGACCGGAAGAGACTGGTTAGAAGGAAGAGACGGATTAGACAAGTTAGACGAGAGACATGGTTAGAAGGATGTGGCGGGAGAGATAGGTTAGACGGTGAGACATATTAGACGGGAGAGACGGATTAGGCAGATTAGACGGTAGAGACGGATTAGAGGGGTTAGATGGATTAGACGGGAGAGACAGATTAGATGGTAGAGAAAGGTTAGATTAGATGGGTTAGACGGATTAGGCGGGAGAGATGGCTTAGATGAGAGGGGTTAGATGGATTAGACGGGAGAGACAGATTAGATGGTAGAGAAAGGTTAGATTAGATGGGTTAGACGGATTAGGCGGGAGAGATGGCTTAGATGAGAGGGGTTAGATGGGAGAGACGAATTAGAAGGAATAGATGAGAGGGGTTAGATTAATTAGATGGATTAGACGGGGGACCGGATTAGAAGGGTTAGATGAGAAGGGTTAGACTGATTAGACGGATTAGATGGGAGAGACGGGTTAAATGAGATGAGTTAGACGGGAGAGATGGGTTTGATGAGAGGGGTTAGACTAGACGGGAGAGATGAATTAGACAGGTAAGATGGGTTAGAGATGACAGACGGATTAGATGGGTTACCAGCTAGTACATTTATATTACAGATGTCCTGTACATTTAAAAAGCCATAAAAATTATTTTTAATGAAAAATGTGTACATTTTAAAACAGCTGATATCAGTTTAGCTTCCTCCAGGCCAGCCCTAAATCTCTCCGACCCTTTGTTGTATTGAGAGGATTCGAGAACGACAAATTTTCTTCATTCTCTGTTTTCATTGTTTAATTATTTACCGTCAACTTTAGTTCATAGTTGCAGCTCCCCCCCCCCTCCTTCACTTCCCCCATAGCGTTAATTTTAAACAGCCTAATAGATGGATGTGGCTCGCGATTTTGAAGAGAAGGACGACGCACGCCGTTCGCATTTAATTCGGGGCGCGATAAATTATTCACGGGAATCGCGGCAACAAAACCATTGAAGACGATTTCTGTTTTATTTTCTGGCCGACCAATTTGCATAATGATCCTCTTTGGGGCCTTTCCCCCAAGTGATGATTCTATCTTGAGGCACGTTTCTGTGTTTGCCAAAAAGAAAGAAACAGCTTGCACACACACACACGCTAAAAAAAAAACTTTACAATCTTGACATTCGTGGTTGCAAATTATTTCTTTGCCGCCGTTTCGATGACTGTTATTAAATTGTCGGAAATGGATAATATGTCTTTGTCTTTCCACGTGGGTCGTTAACTCATTGGTTCAACTTCAAATGATCTGTGATGCAAACACCTTCGGTGTTGCTGCGGTGTTAAGGCGGAGCTCGAGTTGGTTTGGTTTCATTTTGACTTTGAGGTAAAGCCGATTCGTTAGCATTTGATTTTACGGTTCCACGCTTGCAAGATCTACGGTATCCTGGTATCTAGGATATCCGACGAAATCGCATTTATCAGACAAAATCCTGAACAAATCGCTCAATTTTTGGGTACTTGCACTTAAAAAAACGCTTTTCATCAGACATTTTTGGTCGGAAAAGACATTTTTACACCGTATTAAACGTCCATGGGCTGTTAAAATTAATTTGATTATTAATTTACTACTTTCAATCAATTAATCGGATGCCTTTAACAATTATTAGAAACGGCTCGCTGTCTCGTTGTTGTTTGGCTTTTGTCCCATTTTGGCACCATGATGGTTCCTCAACCCCATGTCCGATTCCGGATTTTTTTTTTTTGATAAACCTTCTCCAGACTCTCTTGCTACTACACGCATAGTGTGGTTTGGATAGTCCTTGTGGTTTTCGCGTGATGCGTGGTCTAACATTGGAGTGTGATCATAGCGCAGCTTCGCTCGGCCTTGGGCCTCGCTCTGCTCTCAAATAAAAAGACTTCTGCTAATATTTATATGAATTTTATTCACGAAGAGGAAAACAGGATAATCAGGTTACAAAGTGCAATACCAGGCATCCTTATGGCTGAAAAGTGGCACGGCTGTAGCCGTATCAGCCCGATCACTTCCACCCGCCTTGAATTAACGAGAGAAAACATTGATTCTCTTGAATATTATGAGGCTTTTAGTCATTTTCTAGCAGAAAAAACTACGATCTAAATTGCTTACAGATCAGATATCGTGAAAGAACCTAGTATTTTTTTGGGGTGAGGGGGGGGGGTGAGGTATGCTGTAACTAGGTAATTTCACGATTTCTTACCTTCAAGTATTTTAAGGGGGTGGGCCGTAGCTTTGCCAGAACTGTTAACAGGCGAATTACGAAACATACGGGATACCAGAAACGTTGGTAGAGTTAGCATTGTACGATTTTAGGATTGAAGCTGAACCCCTATTCAGGATTCGTACATAACAGACGAAACGATTTTCAAGGCTAGGTTACAAACAATTTCAAGCCTCTTTGCACAGTAGATCCGCAGAATTATAGGGATGAGTCGGTTTCATTTTTTTGCCTTCGGTTTTGGTTTCCGTTTTCACGCCCACAAAACTGCGGTTTCGGTTTCGGTATCGGTTTTTGCCACCCTCCACCCCAACCAGATATTTCTAGTTTTCTTCTTCTTGTAACAGTTGTATTACTAGCTTCTAACTCACTCCTGCTTCCACTTTCAGCAGCGTCATAGACCATGGGTTCTAGCTGTAGCACCATTTTCCTCTACTATTTTCGTTTTAATGGCTAGGAGCTTTGCTGTCATTTAACCGTGGAAAATGATAATTATAAAAAAAAATAATTTAAAACAATAAATTAATTTATTTTTTATTTTTCGAATACTGTACGAAAAACCGACACAAAATCCGAATCGGTTTCGGTTTCGGTTTTCAGTAAAAAAACCGAAAGTTAGGTTTCGGTTTCCGACCCATCCCTACCAAATTACCTTTTAAAATTCCAGTATTTTGCCAGATTTTATTTTGCCAGATGGCACCATTGTGCTCTTAGTTTGCAGTAGGAAGCTAAAACATCGTAAACAATGACAAACAATCGAGCAGCGTCAAGTGACGTCATATGGCTACAAGAGAGATACCTGCAAGGGGCACTAGATTGAAATGGAGGGTTAAACAACGGCACTTCTAGTCAAGCCACTGCTTTGAGAGTGGATTTCGTAGGCTTAAAAAAACCGTTGTTTTCTCCAATCCCTTATGCTGCTGAGGTTGTAATCGGAAAATAAAGATTCCACTTGCTTAAAAATGTCAGCAACTGCCAACAAATCGACAAAAATCGCGCGTTTTAGGCCTAAGAAATCCAGTCTAATAGCATTGGCTTTAGTAAGACGCTCTTCTTTTCCCCCACCAGTGCACCCTGCAGCTAACCCAGTTACTGGCTCCACCATAGAGTTATCTATATATATATAATTACACAAGTTCCGCAACGCAGTCATCGGCAGCGCAGCAGCAATCTGAATCTGCAGCAGCTGCAGACGATGCCATCTCCGCCATCTACCGACGGAACGGCAAATTATAAGTGTAGTAGCCAAGGCCCGCTGAGATAGTAGCTGCGCCCGGAACGCAACGGCCAGCAGCGCAAACATACGATGCCATCTACCGACCGAACGGCAAATTAAATAAGAGGGGGGAGCAAGACGGGGGGGGGGGAGAGGGAGAGCGGAGCGAGACGGGGGGAGGGGGAGGGGAACGAGACGGGGGGGGGGGG
>JAHWFP010221416.1:0-13490 GCA_023313725.1 Lithobius niger
TACTGGGTCCATGGTTGAACGAAACGCACAGACTAACCGAAAATAAGGGGTATGCGAGGCGTGTGCGATTCGACGTATGAATCCGATTCGAATTTCAAATTTGAACTAAAACTTTTCATTTCGGTCACGTTTTCTTTTTCTCAGTTATATTCCTGGAATTTCTCTGATCCCCGCTAAATCCAGACCGATTACAGGTGAAGACCAGAACAACCTTCTGCTGCCGTGTCTAATTTATAGTTACATAATAATTACGTGCACGGACGGCTCTTCCCGCCAAATGTCCGTTTCGTAGACGCTAAATTTAGCCGAGTTGCCCGGGGCAGTCTGCCGTTCTTTGCCCTCTCGCCTTGGCCTTGGCCATACACACTGGCCGCCAATACCAATCGCCAATCGGCCAGCAAGGCGATCTCGTCTCAGCCATGGCACGCATTCCATGATGACATCATCAAACCAAATCAAAGGATGGTCTTTGATCAAGGGACCCTCACCCAAGGTGTGATTAATATAAGGCTTGCTTGAGCATTATGGGAGAGGAATGACCCAAGAATGCACAAATTAACAAAGCTTCGTTGGCACATACACTTCGTTAAATGCGAACGCCCAATTTGCAGTCCCCACGCAACGGCTGTAAAACGAAGTGCAATAAAAACACCACAAGTGTATCTATTTACCATCTTCGTGTATCCCCACACACAAACAGGGTTTGCAACATTTACATACATTTTGAGTGAATGTAGCAAAACCGTATGAAGGAGAAAGAAAACCAGGAAAACTCAAGGAATTTGCAACATTTGTATAAAGTAGGGCAATTTTGAAGATCGATACCTCCATATTGGCTTTCCCGTAAGACTCACTTCTGCAACATTCGTTCGGACGTATGGAAATGTAGCAAACGCTTTTATTTTCCTTTTTCCCCCCATGTATGGGACGTTTCGCTACCTTCACTCAAACGTATGTAAATGAATGTTGCAAAAGCGATAACACGCAGGATGCACGAAAATAGGGAGAGGCTAAGGCCTTCTAAGATATTCCGGTATTGCGTGGTATTATATCTTCCAATATTGGTCTCGTCCGCTGTACTTAATAAAATCATGTATCGCCTGAACGATAATAAATATTTTACGTATCACGGATTTAGAAATAAAAAAGCATCAAACACATCCTGCGATGTATTTTTAATTATTAATTGTGAAGTCTTTAAAATGATCATTCATGCCAAAATTGTTAAGTGCATCAAGGTTTCATGGTGATATTACAGCCTATCGTGATATATTTCCCTCAGACATATCGTCATTGAATTTTCGATCTTACCTATCCTTAAGTTTGCAACATTTACGTATGTCTGACCAAACGTTACAAAACGGAGGCAAGCCAACTGGAAACCTTTAACGTAGTCTGTTTTACAGAGATTTTGCGTATAAAAATGAAGGTTTTCTTAAGCTTAGTACTGGTAGAGAAGAAAAGGATGTCGTCTTTGCTACTATTAGTTTGTGTTTGACACTTTTACTATCTTTACTATCTTTACATTTTTGTTTTATTAATTTCATTGAGCCTATAGCTTAAGTAAGCCGAAGCAACGGAACAGCTGAACCACTCAATTTTGCACCTTTTCAATCTCCAGAATAGCAGAATTAATCTTGTAGCTATTGAAGGAGTAGCTAAGAGGAAAGGGCACCTCAACACTGTTAATGGTGGCTGCGGTCCTTATTTATGCATTAGTATTTAAGTAGCTACGTTGATGTTGGTGTTTCATCAAAGCTGCGATTCGCTAATTTCTTCAACCAACTGCGCTGAGACGGGAAGGGCATAACTCCATTTCAACGGATTTGAGTCAATTCCCTAAACGTCAAGTGAACAGCAAACCAAGTAGTCAATTTCTATCTAAATTCCACTGAGAAGCAATTCCATTCCAATTCAAACTCGTGAGTCATATTCAATTCCAACCAAGTCATTGCTATGTATCAATGCAATTCATTCTCCATTTGCAAATTCAAATCAATTCCTATCAATTACTTTTTGTTTACCATTCCAAATCAATTGCAATTCATTGACGGGCAATTCCCGGCTGATCCAACAAATATTTTGACAGACAGATGAATGGTCAAAGTCGTTTGAATAGTCATCTCAGTACAGATGTAGATTCACATTTTTCTCAACTCGTCAGTGGCCGGCAGAGCAAACATTTTGAGTTGCCAACTGAGAAAGTTTTGTCACCAAATTAAAAAGTTTGTGTTCTAGACACTAGACGCCAGTAACAATAAAAAAAAACTCATTCAATCTACATGCGGTGATCCATAAATTTGTCAAAGCACAAGTTTCATATAAATTGTCATAAAACAAAAAGAAACCCTCACTACTCCTAACACTTTTAACTTCTGAATCGAAGAGCTATAGCTTAGGATTTTAAGACCATCCGGACACTGACAAACGGCCCCAATGAAGCGAAAATGTCCACTTTGTTTCAGCCTTATTTATCACCCATCAATCCACTGGCCAAGTTGGCTATTAGGACAAATATTTTAATGGCCAACCTGCCCAATTTAATCGCTAACTGGCCAGTGGATTTCTGCACCCAAACTTCTCAGCCGTTTCTGCTGCAGAGAAGACTAAACGCTAGTCAAGTTTACCTTTTAGTTGCCCACACGTCACGCATTGGTGCTACAAATGAAAATCTTGTTCTTCATGCATTGTCACACTCATCCCACAAGAGTGCGAGCAACCAGTACCAGTGTACCCAGTAACAAGTATAGGTCATAACAAGTATGTAGGACTGCTGCAACCCCTGCATTTAGAACCGTTTGCATAATCTCATTATGGCCAAAGACCCCATTTCGTCGTAAGACTTTTTTTTAAGCCTGGAGGGTCTCATTAACCAGTGTTACCCAATACGTTCATAGAGCCATTCGGTGGTCAAACGTGTATCCTGATCAAGATCCCAAATTTCCATTTCCACACTGACATGGTCTAAGTTTCATCTTCAGGCTGCCATGTTTCTAGAATGAAGCTGTGCTGATACAAACTCACCTTTAAGATTTTGCTTCTCTCCATTGCAATCAAGAGGAGGCATCATAAAAAGTTGGCTCCTCGGAGCCGTAATGACCACGTGCCACTCAAACTTCCATTCGCCTTTAACATTTCCAGGAAAAACTCACCCACTCTGATCTGAACTAGCTTCATCCAATTTCTCTACGAGATGCACACCCATCTTAAATTCAAGCAACAGATGATGGGACGGATGAATGACCCACCCAAAAACCTATCAAATTCCATTTTAAAGAGGCAGCACATTTTCAAGTGATAATTAATGGGTTACAAACACTGCAAGCGCTCCTGTACAACATCCATTCAACCTCAGGCAGACATAAGCCAGATACAAAATTGGTTTTCCTTGGTTCCTGCCTTCCTGCTGTTAGTGAGGTAAGAGTCACTGTGGGTGATTCACATCTAGTTTGGCTTTTTGATGGTCCGCAACACCAATTTCATGTTTCGTCAAATAACTTAGAAGTAATGCCTCAATTATTATCTGACAAACACGAACGGAATGGAAAACATTTTTTGTGAGACATTTCGATCTCAACAAAACATGCAACCGATTTGAGACTTCTAACATGATAATATAACGTTCCCACTTCAGATAGTTATTGAAGTATGCTTGATTTAACAAAATACTAAATGGATTTCTAGCACTTTAATAAGTACAGCTTCCTGAAGAGTCACCCAGGCATCGTAATGTTCTAACTTTTTACAAATATTGAGGAACCCGTTGGTTCGTTTAGTTGGATAACATTATTTAATTTTCATAATAGGTACATGAATTTTCATGAGATTCCACTGTCCCTTTCCTTTGCTGTTAATAGGCAGAGACTTCCATAGCGACAGTTTAGCGTTACATGCTCACCAATGAAAGATAAGATACTACCATGGCGCCATCTGTTATCCAACCTTTACAACCTGTTACCTGCAGCTGAAGGACAAAACAGATTTGCCAGGTTAATTTATGTATTCTTAACTCGGGTTTCCGTCTGTGAAAACACACGGTGCAGTATTCCTTTGCTTGCTACAAGATTTAACAATATACAGGACAACAGATGGTGTCGCAGTGAACTCTTACAATGTTCCATTGGTGAATACGTACCTTAGACTGGCATCAATGGCTTGCAACCATACTCGCAATTTTTGTTGCATTTTGTAGTGTGTTATGTGTTTACCCATGTGTTCAACTATGCTTGAGGATAATTCAACGAAAGAAAATTCTTTTTGAATTTTTAATATTCATCAAAGTTGCGCTCATAGTTCCAGAATGCACACAAGCCCGAGATGACACATAACTTGTGTGCTACAAATCTTTCAAGCACCTTGGCATTGCCTTTATCCCAAACCTATATCACCAAGGTACCCGTAACATATAAGTGGCACACTCTTACTTTCTTATGCTGATGCAGCTCCAAACACTTTTTCTCTATACATCTTTTTTTTTGTCTTTGCTCGCCACGAGAGCCATTTCATTGGAAATTTATTATTAGCACTTTTAGACTAGTTGGATACTACACTGCAAATTCCTTTTTTATTATATCTCTTTTCTCAGAAGCCATACAATAAGTTAATGCAAGGGGTTAAGCTATGGCTTCTGCGAATACATTCTTCATTCTCATCGTCTTATATGCCGCAGGTACCACTTTATTGTTTGAAGCGGAAAGAAGGGGTGGCATAAACAACAGGGGTGAGTTCGTTATTATTTTTTTTATTCTTTAACACCGTGTAGTGTGGGAAGATCTTAACAGAGATAATATTCCAAGAATAATGAATTAGCCTTCAGCGTGTAATGCTTACGTGTCTAATTTTTCTTGTAATATGCTTCAACGAAATTTTAAAATACTAAGGTGTTGCCGAGAATTGAAAGAGCACGAATGTCAATTTCACCCCCACAAAAAAAGGAGAAAAAAGAAAGGGTTGAACGCCGTGTGTGTGATATCAAGTCCCTCACTGAAACTAATGCTGTCTGCGTTGTAATACTGTAATTATCATACGGACATAGCAACAGCACTCGTGTTTCAAAATTTTGGGATTGCTGCCACACAATACAAGAATACCATCAACAAGGACCGTAGGAAGGGTAAGGCGAGCTTTCCTGCTGGCGCCGCGCAGATGAAATATGTTGCATTGCAATTGGAAAGTGTTTCAAAATTTTGGGATTGCTGCCACACAATACAAGAATACCATCAACAAGGACCGTAGGAAGGGTAAGGCGAGTTTTCCTGCTGGCGCCGCGCCGATAAAATATGTTGCATTGCAATTGGAAAGTGTATGTTTATATGCATAAATGCACATGTTAAAATGCTGCCTATGGACATTTCCTGTTGGCCGTGTCAGTATGGCCCAGCGGTAGGATTCGATTCCCCATTCAGGCAGTCTAAAATATAAGTCTGAAAGGCAACGTTAATAAGTTTGTATCTGCATTTATTATTTATTTAACTCTTGTTGAGCCGTCGGCTTTCCGTCCTACTTAATGTTTTAACAGATGGAGTTGCACACAAGTTCACAATACCAGAGACATGTTTGGACTTGGTTTAGTGCTCGTTACACAATTTTCGGATGTTTTGTTAACGGATTCTTTGTTTTTCTTTTAATGATCAGAAAACCGAAAACCACATAATAAAAAAAAAAAAAAAAGTTAATTCAGAGGCAGTACACTGTACTGTCGTCTTGCTTCTTAAATCATTAAGGCTTAAGTCTCTTAAGTTACACCTGTCAGAGTTGGAGATTCTGTCACGGACGTTCTTGCCAGGCGAACAAAATATGTATTTTATTTTATTCAACCAGCAGTTATGTTCTAAGGATCCTCGGGAGTTTGGGTGCCAGGATGTTAACATCAAGCGCCTATTAAATACCCATGGGAAATTAAAATTAATTCAATTGAAAAAGGGGGGAGGGCGGTAACAAAGTTATAGTTCAGTTTTCGAATCTTCCTTTTGTCCTGTAAAGGTGTTTAGGTCTAACTCAATCGCGGAAAGTCCCATATGATGGTTAGATCAGTCGCGGGACTCGAACCGGTATTTACTTGGTTTGGAGATAAGGACGCTGACCATAGGGATCGGCCGATATGACTTCTTTCCGATACGATACCGATGAAGGGTAAACTAATCCGATCCGATACCGATGATAATACAAACTCACGACTAAAAGTTCAAATTCCATACAAATACAACTTTAGTTTATGGTTTTGCTTGGGTTCCAACTGTTGCGATTGTCCAAAAAAGTTCTGCGCAGCAATAACAGCATTTTTACTCTTATTCCTAGTTATGGCTTCAGTACATTCATCTTCTCAATTAGATGTTAAGCTGCTAGTTGTAAAACTTAAGAGCATTGGAACTGTCACAAGCTGCATTTTCATTACAAACCGACCAAATGGCTTTCCTTTTCTCACTTGATTATTGCTTTTGTCGTAGTTGACGTCAGTTTTGCAGGGAAAACGGTCCGTTTCTTGGCATTACGAATATCTGTATAGGAAGCCTTACAGTGGACCGATACCGATAAATACAGATTATACCGATACCAATATCAATATCAGACTATCCCTAGCTGACCACTGGGCTGTTGCTGCACACTTTGGTCCTCTCCCCCGTAAAGCTTGCGGTGTGACTAGGGAATTAGTTATTGCCATCTGATAGTTAGCATGTTTGTGCCGTCTGGGCTCACGAGGTTAACAACAGATTCACTACACAATCCCTAGCAGTTCACCTGGTTAATAATAGCAAGAGAAACTACATGATCTCACTTATATCTTGCTCGGGCCGTTGTTTCACTCGGCTCTGTACTTTTGTCATTTCTGTCAACTGTTGAACTTATTTAGCACTGGCGTGCGTTTGTTTTTACAAATCACTAATTGACTTTCGCAATTAGTTCTTATAGTACGTGTCACACTAAACTTCAACCAAGCACACTGTTTGTGTGCTATTCTTTTGTTATAATTCTACACATTGTCTGATCCTAATTTTTTTACCTTGTTTTTGTTTATTTTTTTCCTTACCTTTTCTCTATCAACTTGTTGTGAGGGTTAGATGTTGCTTTTAATGGCAGAGCAGCCATTTTGGTTTTACTCAAAACTGCTACACTGCGAAAATCTTCCAGTTTTGGACAATGTAATTCAAAGGTGATTAATGAAGTTATGCTATTCAAAGTTTGATAATTTACCATGACTTTTCTTGGTTAAGAAACCAAGGCTGGTTTTACGCACGTTGAAGAAACACCAGGGCCTAAATGTGAAATACCAGTTCTTCAACCAGACGTCCAAGAAATAAATTGTACCAGGACCAAAATTTCTCCAAGTTGTTCATCATCTTATTTACAATGCAAACTTAAAAGGTCCCTGGATGGACCTCTACTGGTGGATGATGCTGAATACTATCCAGAAATTCATTAAAATGGCAGGTTGAGGTATCACGGAATCATACACCACACTCTGCCATAAGCCATTTCATTTTTACTTCATACTCACACTTTACCTGGAGTAAAGGGTATTTTGCCTTTATTAAAAAATACATGCTTCACACCCAACCTGAGGACCTCGGACATTTAATAAGTATTAGTTTGTTAGCCAATCGTTGCTCGGGAAGCAATTAATTTTTTGTTGTGACCGAAATCAAAATATCAGCACAATCGGGTTCCTTTCCGTTATTTCCCTTTCGTTTTTAATACATCGATTCCTACCTGAATTTGTCTTTTATGTTTTTCCTGATCAGCTTTCCTCCGCTTCAGCTCTTCTTTTCGTAAGCGAAGTCGTTCTATTTCGCTTTTTTCTCTAGCTGGATCTCGCTCATCCGTCCCATCGTCTGACGAATCCTGCGAATCTTCCCCTTGAGATGAATTCCCCTCAGTCTGCAAAGGAAACATTTGAATTGTTTTAGAAAAAAAATACCTCTGGAAAATTAAACAACAACACATTACAACTTTATCTTTCCAATCAAAATAGCATCGCTAGCAAAATCACTGTCACGAGCCCATGTTTTTTTTACCTCTTAATGCCTAATAGTGTTGGTGTCAAAAAAAGGCAATCTGTCAACTAAACTAGCATCCAACATACGCAAAATCACAAAGAAATGAAATTGTTTCCTAAACGCCTTCTCCCCTCTTTTCAAGCATTCGCCTGAAAACTTGAACACAATTTTTATCAAAAAATTATCTTGAATCACAAACCATCACCAGGGTTAAAGCAATAACAAAGTGTGTAATGATGCATAAGTTCTCGTCAGGATGCCTTCCTCGACCTCCGTACCTGACGCCAACTCACCTTCCAGCCACCAAGTGTCCCCTACAAGCTGATTGGCCACTCAGAGAGTCAATATGGCTTCCAAAGGGCCGAGTCATTTAAATTTGAGCAATGCAATAAATCATTGGAAATCAGACTTTCGTTTGAAATCCTGGATTTGGAGGGCGTGAGTACAATCCAGGCACCCAGAGCTCACCCCGACATACAAAATCAGCATTACAACCAGCATTTATATGCACTGGGTACGGGCAAGCGGATTGGTTGGACATGAACCAAGACTCTCTATGTCTTACTGTGTCCCCAAATCTGATATTTATTTTTAGTTTCAAATTCAATAATTGTTAAACATTATAATGTTAAAACAGTATGCATATGACTTTACGCATCAGGTATGAAATACATTGGAGTTATTGCAGTTGGGAGAAGAAAACTAATAACAGCCTTTGTGGCGACAAAGTTCGTGATTGGTCCCGGGGCTACACATTGGAACTTGAGTTGGAGCTGGCAAGCGAGACTCCTATCCTTTGGTCATTAGTAGCCGTGGATCGATGTGGTTCAGGTACTCTTTCTGCCTGGTGTGCCGTCTCCTAGTGACACACAACAACCAATACTCATCTTACCTACCTTCTGAAGAACCACCAGTTTATCATGGTCTTATAATAATGGTTGATGCAAGACTTATTGTCAGAATCCTGTCATGATATCAATTGTATTGCCGCACTCAAAATGTAACAAACACACTTGATGTATCCTATCCAATTGCGTATTGTTACGTGCCCGTAACAACCGGCCTTAGATTGGTTACCAGGTAAGGTTTTTATTCCATTCCACCCATCGACTCCAAATGATGCAGAAGCTAAGTATTTCAGCTTTGTTAACTAGAACTTATTTTCCCCTTTTACCTATCCCAAATCTGATGGCTTATTTAGTTAGGAATTATTAACTAATCATGTATTTCATCTGTTTCTTTTAAGCCGTAACGATAGCCGGGCAAGCAAAGTACCACCAACATCACTATCGTAAAAACTGAACCAAAATGGAAAAGGTTAGTCTTGACTCAGTGATTCGTCCAGCGCCATGAAGTATTCTGATGTCGACTATCACACATTACCATCCCTCAATACAGAGATTAATTTGGTGTATCTGAACACATCTACGCTTGCACGCTTACGCACATAAAGAGCTGCAAATAAAATATAACTAGAAGAATGCAGTGAAAGAGGGTCACAGCACAAATTTTTTGGAAGCTAGGTGATTCGTACTAAAATGTCTCGTGTTGGCAGATATACACTAAGCAAGCCAAAAGGAATTAAAACTGCTTCCTACAAGAGCCCCCACCCCTCGTTTGGGCGAGCTCCCAATACGTTAAGATCCCGTTATGCTGTTAAGAATAAACAATAAATAACTACGGTATGTGGGCGGTCACAACTCTGAGCGGTGAACAACGAGTTGCAACAATGGCATGTGGCCAGAGGGTTTTCGTATGGAGATGGCATCAATCTCCGGTGTCGGTTTTTCCAGTGGCCTAAACAGGGGTGTTTAGCGCCCCACCAATGCCAAATTGGGGCCATCCATTAGTCTGGGAATCTGTAATAAAAGTCCCGCCTGACCAACTTACGAGCCAGCACAACTAATAATTAAATTAATTTACCCTCCCTCCCTCTCAAAGGTGGGGGAATGCGGTTGGGCATCATTTACGTGCCAACCCACCCCTAGCAAGTTTCTTTTTTGTTTTGTTTTCTTATTAAATATGACCTTGACATTGCCTTGGGAATTCAACAACAAATTCCCTCTCAAGCATTATAAAACTATTATTACCATCATTCGGCTGACTCATCCAAGGTTTATACGAAATTACCACTTTAATAAAATTGTGCGGACTAAAGACTAAATACCTCGTAAACAAAATAGGCACTTTTGTTTAGCGGGGTTACAATAACGATGGATTTGAGTGAAGCACGTTTTGAATTGGGCGTGTTCCAACTTTAAACGAGCATAAAATAAAAGGGAGTTATAACCAGGGCTGGTCCAACGTCACCGAATAGGGGGAGGGGGGGGGGGGGACATAATTTGGCACCCCCTGTCAGGTTTGCTGCACCCCTCTCCTCCCTCCCGAACAGCAACAACTACATTTCTGGCAGCCCAGCCCATTCTAATTTGACGACCTTTTTTTTCAGGGCCATCAGATAAAGAGTCCCGCGAAAATTCATCATAAACTGCATATATTCATTTTTTTGCAAACTTTTCCATAAATCCTTTTGCATCTGTTTGTCTTTTTCCACGCATAATTTTATTCTTTGTTCGGAATTAAAAGTCCTTTTGCTTACGTTTTAACGAGGCTGTCTTGTCAGTGAAAAATCTCAAATACTGCCCATCCCCAAGTTTTCGTTTCCTCTTTAGCCAAGCGTTACATTGTGGCAGGCATGAGTTGGCTTGCTACGGATTTAAGGTGGGGGGGTTTAGGACCAGTGGGAAGAAAACACGTGGCCTTGTCAACTAGTTGATGAATTCTGATGATTTTCTTGTTAATTACTTAAAAAGCAATAATCAGTGAAAGCTGGAATAAATTAACAAACTGAACCGTAGGGGGCTTGCTTCATCGGCTCCTGGTGAAAGTGAATTTTGAAAGAGATTTGTTTTTCTAAATGTAGATATACAATCCTCGCGAATTTGGCATCCCTGTTAGTCAATTTTTGAAGGGCCCCCCCCCCCCCCCAACACTCCTGTAAAACTCAAGTTTTGTAACATTAGTTCAAACATATGTAAATGTTGCAAAAGCTTTTTCCCCACGTACGAGTGGGTTTTGCTCAACTGACTCAAATGCATGTGAATGTTGCATTAAGCTATATATGCTCAGGATGCCCGTTAAGTGGGGAAAGGTATGTCCTTTTAATACGATTTATTCCTTTCAACCCTTCCTTTCGGGCCTGGCGTGCTACAAGTAGGTCTGTAGGTCTCATCCCTGTAAAGCTCGCGGCATGCATAGAGACCTGCTTTTTCCTCAATCGCGCAGTACGCTAGGTCTGAAAGGGTTAAAAGTATGAGTGTAAAAAGAGGAAAGGCAAGCAAGGTTAATTTGTTGGTTTTCTCAGTGTATTAATATATTTTTAGGTGTTTTGCAGGTCTCAAAAAGAGGCAGAAATCAGCCTGAAAGAAAAGATTCTCATCCCTGATTTAGTAAGGAACCCCGGGTACCCCGAGCAAAGCGAGCAACAGCCCAGTGGTCAGCATCCTAGTCTACAAACCAAGCGAATGCCAGCTCGAATCCCACGACCCACCCAACTACCACAAGGAACTTACAAAGAAATTCACCACAATTAATTCGGGTCCAAAGGGGTCTATTTATTTTCTCCTTTATTGAGTCTTATGAGTGTATGATTTGTCTTCCGTCTCCATTGTCAATGGCCGAGTGAATTTCGGTCGAATGGAGCCCTGGTCACGGTTGTGACCTTCATAACGGGTTCAGTGAGTTATCTTTATGCCAGTGGAGGATGTGGCCATAGAGATAAGGCGCTATGCAAGTGATCTGGGGGCGAACTGGGTAACTGGTTCGAATCCGGGTCATGCCACTCCGACGAAACGTAAGTGCATAAAGGTGGCTTACTGAACTATGTTATTTCTCGTGTATGATTTTCGCCGTTGGCTTATTTTTTCCTATTTTCCTTAATATTATTTCCAGCGATTTTTGTCTATTTATATTCAAGGATTGGTGGCAGGAGAAAGGGCACAGAGAAAAAATTCAGAATTGGAGAACAGAAAAATATGTCACAGGAAATAAGTCACAAATTTACTGTTTTAAAATTGTGGTGATTCAGCAATCCGGCACACTATTTTACGACTGCCCATTTGAACATCCTACATTATGCGTTCACAAGCTGGAATTTATTGATTCCGGGTATTTATCATTTATTTTTTATATTTTTTTTTTATATTTTTTTAAAAATTTCTTTGAGCCTTAGAAATTGTTTGTTTAATTGTTAATTTAACATAACAGTTAAATTGTGTTTAATTGAGCAAACTATCGGAATAAACCGCACATCGATCATACATCCAACAGTGGTATCTTCGGCAGTAAAATTACGCATCAGAACTGTGGGGGGTTGCACTTTGCGTGGGAACGATAAACAACTTACAGCCTGCCCAACCAGAAGTGCCAGAAACTCACTGCCGTGCTAAGAATGAAACTCCAGGAGTGCACGATCAGAACTGTGCAGGGCCACGCTTCGTGCAGATCGATAAACTTCCTAAATCCTCCCTATTCGGAACTGCCAGAAACCGTTGCCAGAGTATCCGAAGGCCAGGCAAATTATTCGCAGTATTCACCCTTTTATGAACTTTTTCCAGTCATTTTTCTCCGAGGCAAATTTGTGACTTTTGTGTGATTTTTCCAGTGATTATTCTTCGTGATCCTCAAGACTACTTACGAACTCTGTTTACTGTTTGTAAACTTAAAATTAAAAATAGAAAATTCTCTCTTCTATGTTTAATTCGTATATTCCCACACTTCAACACCTTTTATTTTTTTTTCAAGCAAATCTGATTGCCTGAAGCACATTTCTGAATTAATTAGAACCTATAAATCGTTAGATTCTCCCATCGGACAAATACCTAATAACCTATAAATGCAGCCCACATTAAACGGGTGAAAAATAACACGACAAACAATAAATATTCAATTCTGAAAGCCCGTAATTTTGGGGGTTAATTTGCCGAAGCCGATTTCAAGCTGCCATAAATTAGTTACTTCTTTGCTTTCTCTACCGCACTTTTTGTGTGGCATGAAGTTGTGTATCATGAATCAACATGATGCAGCTACGATCAATAGATAAGGCAATCATGACTCAATCTACGTAAATGGTTGTAAATACACAGTCAACTGATCAATACAACATCAATTGATACTCTGTATACAGCTACCACTCCCTAGATTTATGGGTAATTTCAGCAATCAACACTAATTATCAATCACCATTCCTGAACCCAGTTTACATGCTAAACGCTCAAAACTGACATGAGAAAAAAAACGTCGCTTTTCTCTTGGGGTGGACTCAAAATTTCGGCTGCTGCGTTTTTATGACGTAGAGCATATACAATATTTAATTTAAAAAAAAATTTTTTTTTTACCTTAGGCCATCTTATAGCACTTTTGTAGATGGAGTGGCTTAAACTTGACCATCACTACACCTTTTTAAGCATAAAGAAGTGGGGAAGCTTTGATGACGGC
>JAHWFP010221417.1:0-18189 GCA_023313725.1 Lithobius niger
TACATCGCGTGCAGCCAGAAACAATTGTTCGTTCAGGAGAAAGAGTAACTAACTTCGGTTATAAAACACATCACTAATGCGATCCTGTCGGCCCTGAAAAGTACGGAAAGTGTAATATTCCCAGGTTCCAGCCAAATGTCGCGTCATCACTCTGTGTCACTTTCCGTGTTATCCACCCAAACAAAAATCATTGGCGTGCAGAATCACCTAACTTACACGTAAAAAACTATACTGTCAGCATTATGTGGGGTACTTTTATTATTTTCTTTTGTATTTAAATATCACGAGACAATGCAGACAGTATAACCAAGCCATATACGGTAAAACTAAAAATGCGTGCAATGGAATACGCTTCTTCAACAGAGGAATTGTCTATGGCCCCTTATTTCAAAAGTGGGGTCTTTCCTGCACTGCATCGGTAAATCCGGGAAGCATGCCTCTGCCTTCCCGTATAGGAGTTTAAACCACTAGAAATTACATTAAAGGTGTCAGTTTTTCGCTCTCAGATCGACTGAAAAAGCAGTAGGCCCTCGATAGTAACCTTGTGCTTCCGTTAACGAAAGATTTGAAGAGTTTCAGTCTTAAAATCGACTTGATGCATAATTATCACTTTTTAATCTGTTTTGTAAAAGTGTCGATTTTGGCATTCTTATTTTTTTTGTCGAATATTGTAGTTTGGTTAACGAAATATTGTTGAAGAGCCGTTTCCGTAATTTTCGTGTGTAAGGAAGATTTTTTCGCAATTTACAGCTAGGTTTTTTTTTTACACAGGCATAAGCGTTTCCTATTTTACTTATTTGCGTTGTATACAATAAAGTAACGCAGTATGACCAATTTTCACATGAAATAAACTTAGTTTATATTTCGACGTCACTCAGTACGATGCCTTCTTCAGAACTGGTTATTATGGTCATTAAAGCGTGAAGAGGCCTGGAAACGTGCAAGGAACCTGTATACAATAAAAAGCAATGTTGTAAAATCTTCACTTAAAGTTACTTCCAGTTTATCTTTCGACATCAGTCGGTACGATGCCTTCCTCAGAACTGGTTATTATTGCTATTAAAGCTTGGAGATGTGCGATTATTTGTATGGAATAAAATAAAGCAAGACGCTCAATTTGCAACTTAGTTTGTATTTAAACATCGCTCTGTGCGCTGTCTTCTTCAGTACAACAATTTAAATAACGGTTTTAAATACCTCAGCGTGACGCATTTAAAACCGCGTCCTCTGAAAACTACTTGAGGGGGCCATAGACAAATGATGTCATTCAAATTTTGCTCTTTTTTAACCCACCCCAGTCATATTTCATCACAACTTTTGCAACTCCTCGAGAAAGTGACAGATGTGGACCCCCCCCCCCCTCACCTTCGTTACCAATGAAGGATGAAACAATTCGGGAAAATTCATTATCTAGTTGTGAATTAGTCTAATTTTGCCGAAATTGCTCCTTACGCCGTTTGGAAGTTAATTCTTCTTTGCTTAGTAAAAACCATATTGTGCGTGTAACGTGACAAAATGCTCCCCCGTCCGAAACTTAACATTCTGTGAATCCCCGTCCTCCTTTTGTGTTACGTAATTTGTGTATGGCCCCTTAACCATTGTTTGTCCTTGTGATCCTGTGATAGCTAAGGTTTACATTAAGGTGAACATTTCGAAATAATTATTTATCAGATAAAAACAAGTAGAAGGGCGAATAATTCAGAGCCCAATGTATAGCAAAATGTTTAAAATGCGAAAAAAAAGCTTAACACTTTGTTATACAGCTTGATGGGTCAAGTACCACTAAACGAACAGTTAACGAAAATTTGTCATGTGATAACCAGAGATGATCCCACTGATTGAACAAAAAAATGAATTACTGTGCCAAATGCTATAAAGGTTATTTATTCTATTTCTAACTTTTACAGAACATAGATTCGTTATGGGTACGAATCGGCCAATAATTGTAGGAACAATGGAAAACTCCTTTTGCGGCCCCCGAATGGCATCCATCCACTCCAACACTCGGGTTCGCAGGGAAGCTTTGCGCGCAATTCAGGGGTAGCAAACACTTTTTGTCCTTCGTGTGACGTAGTTTCTGTATTGAGGCCGATCTTCGTTCTCGTTTTTGTGCGGCTGATGAATCTTTCACCCACATATTTCTCATTTATTCCCACAGGGTGTGTGATGAAAATTAACAAGATAGCAATGTAATGGCAGCCCGTCAAGCAATTGCCCAGCGCCACAATTACAGCTGGTGCAAAGGGTGTAAGGCTTCTGGCCTCAGAATACAGGCGGCACAAAATTCACGAATTGGGGGCCCAAATGAGAAAAAAATTACTATATTTTGGTCACGGTTGGAGGTCACCTTGCCCAGAAAATTGTTTACTTGTTGAGGAGGGGCCCAACATTTTGTCCTCCTTGGAAAAAGCTACTTGCCCCTTTTCCACTCATCACAATACCCTGGAACTCGCACTGAACGTATGAGAAATCCGGTGCTGGCCTCTTAAGTGTGAGGGTCTGTTGGAGTTATTATTATTATTATTATTATTATTATTATTATTATTGTTATTATTTGCAGTTTTCTTGAATTATTATTACTTAAAATTGTACAACAGATGACAGAATTGGACAGATCAAGCGTTACTCGACAACGTTTGTTATTTTTAGGACTCTTCGTGGAAATTTTCGGCAAATTTGCAAGATTAAGACTGCCCGCGCACTGAGCGACTTGGCCGCGCGGCCAGGTCGCTGCAGCCAATGAGAATGCTTACCGTTTATGTAAATCCACGCACTAATCATGTGCGTGTCTCTCCTCTCCATTCCCCCCTCCCCCCAATTCCTGGATGCGCCACTATAGACAAGGCGTGCCCATTGTTCTTTTTTTGTTCAAAGCCAAGGATTGTGATACGAAAATTGATGCAAATTGTTCTTTAACTTTTTCTGTCTCTTTTTACACCGTGACCAGGATTTACACGGTTGCAAACCAACAAACCTAATAATTAATTGTATTTTTTGTTTTTCCTGATTGCAGATTATCGAGAAACGCAGAAGGGATAGAATTAACAGCAGTTTAACCGAACTGCGCCGTCTCGTCCCTACGGCCTTCGAAAAGCAGGTAATTCATTGCCTTCGTACAGTAATTACTTCAAAGTTGGCGTTTTGATAGGCCACTTAAAGCAACTTCATCGCTAACAATATTTTTCCCTTTGTTTCTTCTAACAGGGTTCTGCAAAGCTAGAAAAGGCCGAAATCCTACAAATGACGGTCGATCACTTAAAGATGCTTCACGCCAAAGGTAAGCAACTCATTTTCAATTCATGATTTATCTCAGTACGTCATTATGGGTTAATGAAAGTCAAATGGTACCCAACGTAAAAGTAGAAAGCTGCCTGGCTTTCCTTAAAGACGCATTGTGACCTACAGAAATTCATACGAATCTATCGTGGCGCCATCTATCGCAGTGATATTGTTAACCTTTTCAGCTTGCGCCCAGGAGCATGAGGACGTATCAAATTGTCTCTCAATAATTAAGGAGGCACGTGGCTGGTTTGTTTCGTTAAAGAAATAAAGTTGTGCATTCCTTCGCTTGACGCAAGGAAGTGCTAGATAGTGCTAGATAACGCTAGACGTTGCCAGATTCTGCACACTTTAATTCGGTACGTGACAGTGCCACCAGAAAGTCATCATCCAGTTCGTTAATTTTTAAAACCATCAAAGCTTCCTTGGTTTATTTAGTCTAACCAAGGAAGGATTGACTGAAGGGGGATGCTCTGATTGAGTGAACGAAGCAAACGAAAATCAGTGTTTTTTAGCCAGTGTGCGCAAAAATTACATTCTATCAGTGATGCAATCGAACTCATTCGATTGTTTCGGGAAAGATATAACTAAACCAAAGTAAAAAAAAAAAATTAGACAGGTTCGTATTAAGCAAACCAATGTGTTGCTACAATGTTTGCTCCACGTGAAACTAGCTAACTTCCCATTCAGACGTTTTATTTTTAATATTGGCCCAAACACAGTCGATTGTTTTCGGTGTGATATGTACGTCAGAAGCAGAGCAGTTGCAACAAGAATGTACGCGAGAGCACAGCAAAATGATGCGGAATGAGCGAGCGAAGCGAGCGACTCTGCTAGTTGTATAGTTAATAGTTATGTAAGGTTCCCAAAAGGTATAATCTTCTCCACCATCACGTACATGCCTGAGCAAGAAAACTAAACAAGTTTAAAATCGGACCCTTCTAGGGGTAAGTTGACCGGGAAAAGGGGAGGGGTTCGAGGGAGGGTGGGGAGAAAAAATATATTTTCTTTGTCCTATATTCAAAATAAACATTTACCTCCCTGACTTTTCAATTACGAAAAATACTCTCACAATATGTTATGCGCTATTACTTTTTTTAGCCAGTCAGAGTCTACTAAGTCTTTAAAGAAAGAGAATGGAGGCCGGGTTGAGGGGGGGGGGGGGGTCGTGTTGCGTCGTCCAGTATAAACTAGATGTTAAAATTCAAACTTCCAGCTTTAAAAAAATTGATAATGACCACCTTTAATCGAAAACGAATGGCGGAGTCCGTAACGTAGCAAACAACCACAAGCGCGATCTTCAACCAAATTGGTGAGTGTCTTAGTTCGTTCTCATTCCCTGGCCCTATTTTATAGTGTGAGAGCATTGGTCTTGGGGTTATCTCAGACCCGAGGCGATGCCCGAGGCCCTTGAGAAACAGATGAATGGATAGACAGAGAGTTAGATAGAGAGAAAGGGCTTCGTGTGTCTGGCCGTCGGTGGCCGCGTGCCATCGGTATCTCACGGCCACGCGCTGCAAGGGCGGGCGAGAGACCAACGCTTTCCCACGGTCCAAAATGGACTGAAGCAGCAGGCGAACGTGGGAACGCCAACCAACGCCGCCTCACGCCAATGCGCGCGCATAGCAAAACAAAAGATGTACCAAAGATGGAGTGATAGTAACCAGCTGATGAGATACCTTATCGCCATTATGAAGTACCTGGCTACAGATCACGTGCAGTATCACCTAGTATTTTGTGTTTCTATACCATAAACAATCCCCGAGCGATTGCGCACGTTTTTAAACGCTGAAGTGATCGCGGGTAATATGCGCAATATTGTTGGCACGCACTTTTTGTACTAGTCATGTTATTTGCCTCCGCGTTGCTCAGAGGCATATTTTAACGTCTGCTGGCGTACTTTTTACAAAAACTGTTTTGTGAAAGGACGTGCCTCGGGTTTAGTTAAATATTTTCCCGAACAATTTGCGGCAATTTAAAAAGGAAATGTCAAAAAGGTAATATTGTTGGCAGTTGTAGCGTGCACAGACCAGTGATGGGGCAGGGGCAACTTTTGTAAAAGGGCACCCGGCAGTTTTTTTTTTTTTTGCTCGTCAGTCTTTTTTTTTACCCGTTTTTAAGCTTAGCTCTCTATTTTATCGTTTTATGCCCCTTAATGGCCTCTTTTTGCTCTTTTTTGGCCTCTAGGCCATTTCTCTGGTTGCAGCACCAGCGTTTATCGGTTCAGAAAACCAAAATAGAGCATATTTTTTTTACAAAAAGGGGAAAAAGGGCATTTTTTCCGAAAATGGCATGGGCAATGCTCTCCCCCCCACCCCTCCCCTCCTGTGCACGCCACTGATTGTTGGGTTTACCAGATTCTGATTTGATAAAGATTACGTGTGATTTTAAAGACATTTTAAATACAACGTTTTCATGTGCAGAAAAAAATCTCCCTTTTTCCGATGATTATTTGATTACTGCAAGTTATTTTACTCCATTTTGTAAAAGTATGCTGTTAGTTTTTTAAGATTATAGTCAAATTTAATTCGCTACAATTTCGTTTTTTCCCTTTAATTTTCAGAGCTTCTTATTTTATGTTTATACCATTTTTTTTTTACATGAAAATCCATTTTCATTAATGGTCATTAGGTATTTGTTAAGTTTTCGATTCCATTTTAAGACGGCTAGCTCAAATCAAAAATGATTAAGTGTATCATGACAATAAAAAATAAATAAATAAATACGGTCGCAAGAATTATAACAATTCAATCAGGAGTATTTAAGAGGGTTAGCTAAAATACAAAAACACCGTTGAAAGCACTAAAAAAAAAGCCACATGTATGGGATACAATACAATATTCATTTCACGCTGCCGGTGTCTGTGCCACGTTGGCCTTTCTTCGATCGTTTTGGTAACGGAAAGGCACACCCAGAACAGTTCGAACTCTACACGACAAAACGTACTTTAACAATGCTAAAAAATCAAATGAATAACAATAAAACAGGACAACTTTGCAAGCCAGTCTCTGTCACATCATAATCTGTAATCTCCGCTTTATTTATTTATTTATTTTTTTACTATTTACATACCATGTTGTTGATACTGACGTTGTTACTTCATTGATAAATTTGAACAAAATCAATCATTCGACTGAATGAATGAGCATCATGTTACATGTTACACAATGTAACATGATGCAAGAGCAACGTTTAACAAACAATATTTAAGATTGTAAATCTTTTTAGGAGCCATCAAAACAATTAAAAGGACATACCTTCTCACGATTTCCAACATCCTGCTAAAAAAAAAACCACGTTTTGCAACATTTTCATAGGTTGGAGTAAATGTAGCAATTCAGTTTCCCAAGAAGGGAAAAATAGGAAAATGAATACCTTTGCAACATTGTACACGGCTTGAACTAATGTTGTAAACCTGAGCCTTACAGGAAAGCCAACCGGAAGGAGTGCATCCTTAAAATTTCACGGGTACAACACTAACATCACTTTTTACTTCGGTGGTGACAAAACAAGCTATAAGCAACACCAATTTAAAAAAAAAAAAAACAAAGGCAACGTACATTACATTTTTTACAATGTTGATGGAGTCCTGAGATTTTCCGAAGGGAACGCTTGGGGCAGGAAGCGCAGATCCCCGCGCTTGGCTGATCTGCACCCCCACTAGTCACGCGCACCCAACCCTCCCTTCCTCCCACCTATCCTGACCGTGGGAGGCGAAACGCTATAGGGATGTTCCATTGTACCCCTTTCACTTTAAAATACACGGCGCCATTCACTGCAGTTACATTTCCGTGTCGCTTCAAAAAGGATATTTTTTTTCACTTTTCTTACGATTTGTATCAACAATTCTCACTTACAGCAAGAATTTATAGGGTTGGAAAGGAGAATTTGTGACTCTAAAAAGTCCCTATTGAAACGTGTTAGATTTATTCCTATTATTGCTGTCCGAGTTTTCAGAGGGCGCCACGTGTTCCATGTGGTAATTTTGCTCATTTTTCAGCCCAAATCTAAAGTAAACTAAATTACAACTAAGCTAAACTAAATAATAATTAAATACAGGCTACTTTCGTTTAGTTTAGTTTTAGGCTGAAAACTTGAGTAAAAATTCCCACCTAACAGAGCAGTGACACGACGTAGTATTATTGTGTATAACTCTATGCTGGAGCGTTAATGGGTTAGCTGCAAGGGACACTGCAGAGAGAAACAGAAGGGCGTCATACTGAAGCCGATGCTGTGAAGAGTGATTTCTTAGACCTAAAACGCGCGATTTTTGTTGTCGGAGAAAAAAACGTTATTTTAAGCCTATGAAATCCGCTATTCCGTTGTTTTTCCCACCATTTTTATGTATTGCACCTTGTAGTTATGCCCTCCAAAACCCATACTGGTGCCATTATGGCGGCAAATGTCACTGCTCTATACACAGGGCACCCTCTATAAACTTAAATGGAACTAATAAGAATGAATATTAGAGTTTCAGTAGGGGTCTCACTCACAAATTCTACTAACTCTTGCGTACAGTAATAGTGCGAGTGGCCTCTTAATATTTCGATAATTTTTTAAGCGGCAGAAAATCTATTTTGAGGCAATAATGGCATAAGCGTTTTAAACAAGCGTCCTTAAATAGAGCAGTAGCTAACTTTATTTAAAATCAGAAGTGCAGATTTATGTTCTGGAATCCATGTAAAAAACGACAGCCGCCAACATCATAATTTTGTAAACATGTAATAGGGTTCGTATTTCATCTAAAGCAAATTCCAACCCCTTTTTTCTTTCCAGGCACCGAAATTACATTTTCCATGCCATTTTTCAGGCTCAATTTTGACTCTAAATTTGATACGTTTTTTTTTTTTTAATGCCGTGGTTAGCACCAAAAACTGTAGAAATCGTGGAAGCGCAGCAAATAATGTGGGATATTGCAGCCCATGAGAAAAGTTTACCAGGGTTCTCGCAGTTTTTTTTTTCACCTTTCAGTGACAGAATATAGACTGATAATGTTTGCAAAAACGGAACGATTGTCGTCAATTTGCGGTAACAACATTTTCTTGTAGTAACAAGCTCCGAATTATACCTTGAACCTTACTGTCAGTAAATTACAGGCTTTTTCCAGTCTGACATACTTGATAATCTGTCATAACAGTATTCTAGGGATCGACCGATACAGAAAAATACCGATCCGATGCGATACCGAATTTTTCGCCCCAGTCCGGTCCGATACAGAGACCGATACACCGATACCGATTTAAGAAAAAAAGTCGGTGGGTCAGAAAGTTAAACTCATATTTCATCATTCGTAAATTGTATGCAAGAAAACGTAAATTTCAATTTTTTTTTATCAGTGGTGTCAGATCCAGACGTGTAAAACACTGCAGATAGGCCTAATCGCAAGAAATCACCCTGAATCGACATTGCGCGTGCGTTGAATTCACTAAGCGGCTGTGCAGATGACATCATGGGATAGAAGCGATGCTATGCAAGAAAGGTTTCTCTCAAGCTTGGCTGAGAGCGCACGAAAGTTGGTCGTATTGGCTAAAATATCGGTAAATAAATACCGATACAGATTCGATACCGATACACACAAAAATAGCCGATAATATTTGTAAATCCGATACCGATTGTAATATCTGTCTATCCCTACAGCATTCTTCTCCAAGGCCTGGAAAAGGCGTAATAAAATTCAGACTTTTCCAGTTTTTGCAACTGCAGCACACGAACCCTGGTGAAAGCTAGCGGGAAACGCCTAAACCGAAAACATGGAACCAGACTTTTAAAATACGACAGCTACAAAGACCAAATTCATTCCAGCTTATACACAAAATGAACACTATTTGTCTCATGCAAGATAAATAAATACGGATGTAAACCTATTTCCGTTGTATCCGTGAAAAACTGGAAATCACAAGCATCTTTTCAACATATTTTGTTGACTCGTTAAATTTAGTAATGTTTTTTTAAGCAAATGTTGGAAATATTTGAAAGACGGAAACAATCGCTGGCTATTCGACCACGCAATAGAGCGTTGACGCACACTCCAATGCTTGTTACTGTACGGAGTTTCCCTTGCAGTAGGCTTCGTTGTATCGGGGTAGTGCTCGGGGCCTGAGAACGGCAGAAGCGGCCGCAGAGGTCGTGGCCCCGACACCACACTCAAAAGCCGACATACCGATTTACGGCAACCGGCCATGAGAATGGAAATGCACACTCCAGAAAAGGGAAATGCATTATAAAGTAAATATTAAAAGAGCCTGAAATTAAAGGCAACAAATTTGGTTGTGCGATTATGCAGGTCTGTGCGACCAAGTCGCGATGCAATTTGTAGCTGCTTCACCGTTTATTGTCTGCGTGGCGTATCTTGAGTCCTGCACGTATTTTGTGATTGGCTACGTTTTCCTGGAGGGGGCGGCTTTAACCGACGGCCGCCATTGTTATTGTAACTATTTTGGGTATCAACAAGGCACTCTGCTACCAAAAACATATAATCGTTATTTGTGTTCATTCTGGGGCGAACTCAAGATGGGCCGCGGACACTATAGAGACTACAGGATGACCCATAAAACCACACGTGACGTTTTTTTTCTTCCTAGGGTAAATAGGGACCACTTTCCTAGATCCGTAATGCAATTTTGAATCTGAAAACTTGGATCCCAATTTTTGTTTTTTTATATTCCGGTGAAAACAAACTTCAAAAAAAAGATTTAAAACTTGTGGTGTTTGGTGTAGTGAGATGTCACAAGTAAAAATAAACGCTTAGAGTTTTAAACATAATCATGTCTTTTTTTTTTCTTTTTTTTTTGGCCACTAACATCGTCTTTTACAGTGGAAAAACTAATTTCTCTTGGATGGTAAAAACCAGCACTCGTAAATTTCACGCCAGTGCTTTTTAATACCGTTCTCAATAAAATTTTCATCACATATGGATAACAGTTGCACAAACTCCAGATTTGTTCCTGATCAAATAAACTTCCTAACAGCCAGCAAACTACCCTACACCTATGAAAAAAATGTAAAAATAAATTTTGAATTACGGAAAATGGGGCAGAGACGCCCTGCCGTCACCGAACGGAATACACCTAAAAAGAAAAAAACCAAAATTTTTATTCTCCAACCATTGTTCTAGATATGATAAAATCGCAAAGTGTCCCGCAAGTGTGACTGTGTGCATGTTTCAGTTGTCATAGCACATTGTCCATTCAAATATAGTTTATTTTATGATTTTTTTCATGAGCGAAGCATTGACTTGCTCCTAGTATTGACTATTCAGCCTAATTATAGCGATTGTCTTTGTCTTCTTCCAGGTCTTGATGCGCTCGCATTTGATCCTCACAAGTTTGCCATGGATTACCATAGTATTGGCTTTCGTGAATGTGCTGCGGAAGTAGCTCGGTACCTTGTTACGATGGAAGGAATGGACGTGCAAGACCCTCTAAGGCTTCGGTTAATGTCTCACCTTCAGTGTTATTCAGCACAGAGAGAACTTGCAACAAAACAATCTCATACGGGATGGGCACCTTTTAACGCCCCATCTCAGTTCGGACCTTCGTACCCTCATCCCAGTGAACCACCACCACCTCCACATGCTCCTCCGCTCTCTTGTTCGGAAGCTAGGGCACAAGTTTTGGGCCCTGGTGATATGGGAGGATCCCATATGCGTTTACCAGCTTCTGCGAGTGTGGCACCATCTATAGCAATGGCCCCCAGCGGTGCGAGCACTGCAGGACTTTTGGGAAGTAATGGTGGCGGAGGGATGTCACAGCACAATTCCCAGTATCCAGTTAGTCTTAACATTAGCACCCATTGCTTCGGGACCTCTTCACCGTCCAGCTTCAGTCCCACATCGACAACACAGTCCAAGCCTTACAGGCCTTGGGGTACAGAACTGGCTTACTGACATCCAACCCGCCGGTAGGAGGAGCTCGGGTTTGGGGGTGGATGCCCTCCCACGCCACCCCCACCCGTGCCACCGTCCGTTTCACCTCCTGGCCGGCAGGTGTCCACAGGCAATTGTTTTCATTTGGGATTATTCTAGTCCGTCTATCAATGACATCATCAAGAGATCATCTAAGTATACATCATCATTTTTCCTTAGCCTGTGATTGAATGTTTCCGTGTTAATGTTGAATGACTGCGTTCGGCCAACGTTGGAGGTGACGTACGTACTACAAGTTCAGCCAATGGATTGTTACAGTGACGCAGGATTGCGCCTACAGGACTGTCGTCACCCTTCGAACCCATACTTCACTCTGTCTAACGTTTTACTGGACGTTGAACTTCATTAGCAATGTATATTTTGTCTTGTTGAACATATTTTTTGTATGTAAACACTAGATGCTAAATGACCTCAAGCTAAACTATACCGGTGCACCCTTTTATCTTATTTATTGCTTAGAATTCCTACTTGTTGCAGGATTTGTGACGCTTGCACGACTTATTCCCATTGTTCTTACCATGTTCGCAAGTCTTCGAAGAAATTGGAGCCCGTTAATGCGTTGATATTTTTTGCTCATTTCGTTTCCACACTTTTGCAGGACACATTGGTAAATATCTAGACAAATAGGCAGATATTTTAAACAGACAATCTTAATTATTGATACGACTCGACACGTGCATGCATGCAATGTCCCACATCTCTTACTCAGCAATAAATTGTAACTTTGCTAGACACTTTAGGCTAAAACAAACAAAAAGACAACATGTATTCTTTGCCGGTACGAATGTCTACTTCCACTCAGTAGTAAAATTGCATGAAACTGCTAGGTTTTAAAAGTAAATTTGTAGTGCTAAGTAGCTTTTATTGTAGTTTATGAAATTCTGAACCCATCCACGTACTGTAGTCATAGTCCATCCACTTACCCCCTTTTTTTGCTGTGAAAATACTAAAAATAAACTATTAAAAACAAACCTATTAATGGTTAACACTGAAAGGTTTCAAATAAATTAAGCAATTGCATACATTACCAAATGTTACGATATATAGCAAAGAGACCATGATGAAATTAATGTAGGTCGTCAAAAGGAAATTGTTACTATTATTAGTTACACCGGTTCATCGATTGTATTAACGTACATTTTTTGGCAGAGTATAAACAGACGAAATTGTAATTGTAAGGCCTTACCATATTTGGGCAGTACGGGAATGTGAAGAAAGAACGCTCTTCGATGTGCCTGAAGAATATCCAACATCAACCTGGTTGTAATAGGAATACAAAATTGTATTTTGCGGTAAAAAGTAAAATAATAAAAATACTAACAAAAAAAAACCAACCTCAGCGTTTCTTGTTGAGGGTTTTTTTTTTTTTTGTCAACAATCTTCCTTCTACCCGGTGAACTACTTTCTTTAGCAATAAACCCATAATCGGCTAAGACCGAAATTTTGATTTTATTTCATACCTCGTGTTTATGAATTTTTAAATACCATACTTTCTAATTGTATGCTGGCCTGAATCTTCCATTGAAGACTATCCTTATGTGCCTTTTATAAAATTTAAGTTCCTCCACCTTGGTGTGAGCGCCAAAATGTTCTTGTCAATTATATCGTTACGTGATTAGAGAGAATTGTAACATATCTATTCTATTCTTCCTGTAGTTATTCCAAATACGTGCCTTTACCTGTCAGCTCAACATGAATTTAATCAGATTCTATTTTCCAAAGGTGGTTAATATTTGTCAAAAAAAAAATACTTCCATCACCCACTACTATCATCCCTTGACATTGAATGGTTTGAAAGACTTGTATATGTATATATTGTAAAAAAATGCTATTTTCACTCGAGATTTTTTGTATTGATTTAGATGCATTTTGGTTTTTATACCTTATTTTATATTATTGATATAAATAATTTTTACAATGACGATGATTTTTGCGAAAAATAAACTTGTAATATTTTACACGAATATAGTCATATTTTCCACACTACAGACTGCAAACACACTTTAATTTAAGATTCAATTCTTCCCCGTTTACATTAGCTTTTTAGACTCTCTTTTTGCCCTTGACCTGAGTTTTTAATAATAAACATTTCTTGCCACAAACTGCAAGCGGTCATGGCAGGACAACGGAACGATGCTGATACCTAGCCAAAAGTTAAAAAAGACCCAATTTTTAAAATTACAGTAATACACAGGAATAGATCACCAGGTCTCATCAAATACTTCACATTCACTCAAACTACGCCTCATCTGCTTCACATCCGCTCGAACTACGTCGTGATGACAGTTCTCGCGGATTGACGATATGCGGGATATAGCCCATCGGGTGATTAATCCCATACAGTTCGGCGGGGGTACTATAACTATTATTTATCCTGGCTAGCAGCTCTGAGCCTCGTCTTAAAACTAAATAAGGAAGGGACCACACGACCGACCTATTTTAGGGAAGCTCATTCCATACCCTAGCCACCCGACTGGACAAAAAAAAAAGTTACTGTAGTTAAGCCTGACCAGTTGAATACACAATCTAAGAAGATGACCTCTGGTTCTCTTCTCACTATTAAGTATAAAAAAAATTTATATTATCCATGCAAGAGAGGCCATACAACGAAGAACTCGTGAGTGACCAGTCAAAGATGAGCCTACACTTTTGCAGCGAGTCAGCTTTTAAAACTTTTAGATGTTCCTTTAGCTCAATAGTTTCAGTTCAAGGACGGTACTTAGTGAACTGATCGTAAACTGATTCGACGTGGTCGATATCATTATACCATGCGCAATGGCTGTTTGCCGTGACGTCACCATGAGTTAGCCAATGACGAACGAGAACAACGGCTGTTTGGCCATCTGATTGGACTAGCCCAGTCACGTGATGTGCACGTCACAGCAAACAGCCATGGCGCGTCGTAAAATTAGATACGGTACTACACTCTCGTATACAATAAAAATATAAAGTTCCGTAACGTTGAGGCGAGCATCATTCTAACTGGGCAATACGCCATTCCGTACATGGTGGTCAAACCATTTTCCAATGATTCGAAAACTACTTACTCTTTCAAAATACCTACGATTAACACCCAAACCTGTAGCAATAATTGCCCACCTAAATTAAAATGTGTAGGCCTATTTTTAAAGGAAAAGGAATGTAGCATTACCTGAAACACGAACTTCGAAACCGGGGACAGGAAAATTCATTTCGTTGTGCTTTCCGAAGGTACACAGGAAGTATCTGGCAGTTATATAGATATCATTAATTGCAGTACAGTTCACAACAAAAAAACCACAGACACATACATACTTAGGACAAAATAATTTGAAACAACGAATAATAAGTGGTACATGGACATGTGATAAACACCCAGATGATCAACGGACAACTGGTCGACACCAGGTGATCGACAAGGACATGTGATTCGAACATTTTTTTAAAAAAAACATAATTTTAAAATATGTAATTTTTATTTTAATTAAATTTTACTTAAGTTAAACAGTTGAACCTTCTAAAATCTGGAATGGTTCAAAAGCCACAGACACATACATAATACGAACAAAACAATTTGGAACAATGAATAATAAGTCAATTTGTTAGCTAAACTTCACCCCAACATTAACAAGGATGGACACAGTGCCAAAGTGAATTAACTCTGGGTAATTTTAATTTTACTTTTACTTCATGTCTCCGACAAATGGAGGAGATCACTCGCGCTTTGTACTAGCAGCATATCCAGGGTAGAGGCTGGTGGGTGGGGGTGAATCTTCCATCAGACTCCATTTATTGTCACGATTAAGGGAGAAAGTGCCCCCCACCTATAAGTATATTTTTCTGTCTTCATCCCCTTCAGCAACATTGTTTGCTCCACTAGTCCACTTGTAGATTTCCGCTACCAACTATTGACATATGGACAGTCCTCATCACACAAAAGTGGATTGATTGACCACAGTTAAAATTGTCACTTCACCTCACATACAGCTCTATACTCAACAATGAAGTTAATTGCTCTCAAGTGCCACATATGTGGGCCTTTTTTGGTGTGGACAATTTGAAGATGTACGTATTTTTTTAAGAAGATATCTTAACACATTAAATTAGATAACATATTCTAGTGTAGTGGTACGCTGAGTCTCGGTGAAGAGCCTTCGAATTGTCTTTTAGTTAGCCTTCGAATCGAAAGCCCTGAAATTATAGTCCTGAAAGTGGTATTGTCTGGACGAATCCTGTTTAACGTGGTAAATAATACTGACCCAGACGAAGAACGACCAAAAATGATTTAAGCTAGATGTTATTGTAATTCTCATATGGGGTGCCTGACTTGGTGAGGTAGTATATGATTCAGTGCCGAGTGCCTGCCAGTGAAAACCCTCCAAAGATTATATGTAAATCCCCTTATGTAAGTAATGGAAATCCTAGACTTAATTCACCCAAATCTGCATGCTTAGAAAGTGCTATACCTTGTAAGTAAAGCAACATGACTTTTTCACCCAGATCTGCGTTCATAGAATTTGTAACTTTGCAAGTAATGCAAGAATCAGCACACACGCTCGTGTGTCGCCTGCCAAGATAAACTATAACATACAGATAATATATATAAAGGAGCATGGCGACCACCAGACACTTTGTGTCTTTACAACGAAGGTAGTTTGGCTGTTTTCAGCACAGGGGCTTGGCGCAAAATAGGAGCGGCGGGTAGTATAGTATAGTATCATACAGTAGTAGTTATTATTGTTACTATATAATATTGTTGATTGTGACGCTCGCAGTTTGTGCCAAGCCCCTGTGGTTTTCAGCCATCTGAGGATAAATAACAAAGCAACAGAAAATGCTGAAACTTGTTTGATCGGGAGACTTTGGTCGCCTGAAAGCATAAAAGTCACTGTTAGTTACACAGCTTTACGTTTTCTAGTTGAAAAAACGATGTAAATAACGTTGATATTTTACTGACTACTACTAGCTAACGCCATTTTTGTTTTCACGAAAATAAATTCTTCCATAGGGTGAATAAAGCTGGTTCACAGCTCATTTTACAAGTATTGATCTGGAGATGCACCGTTTTTATAAGGCCTCTTCTAATTGGTCAAGAGGGTTCAGGGGTTAGGGACATCTAAAGGACGAAATTGATTGTTATACATTGTTTTAAACATTGTTATTATGCAACACTGCCAATTAGCAAACGCAAGCTTCAAGACGTAGACTGAAGAAAAAGGGTTTTGGTTTGTGTGTAGGTAGTTTCGTGTGTACAAGCAACTCTTTGAACATCAATTTTTCATAACAATACAAAACATTAAAACAATGCCCATCAGCAATAATGCTAATCAGCAAACGTCAGTAAAATGAACATTAAATAAATCCGTGCGATTGCAAGGAGATACTGCAGTACTAATAAGCAATACTAATCATATGAAAAAAGGTGACTGCTGTCCTCAAAGTGGAACGAAATCCAACCCCCCCCCCCCCCCAAAAAAAAAAAAGAAATGGACCAGAAAAATAGATTGGCGTTTCCATCTCATAATTCCTAAGAAAAAAAATGGATTTTATCAATTTGGGCCAAAACATCTGAATTCTTCCCCAAAAAAAAAAAACGTGTTAAGGATTCCTGCCAAGCTAATCCCACGACTAAGACTTCACATGTTAATTGAAAATTACAATTTCCAATTATTAAATTGCATTTTCATAAATTTCATTTAACCTTCGAACTGTTACTCGGTTAGATTGGCTTGGCATTTGATATCACGACTTCACACACCCGAAAACCTTAGCAGAAATTATTAACAAGTTTTTTTTTGGGGGTAGCACGATATTTAACCGAAATGATGAACAAATCTGTAAGCTTAGAAAACGCAACTTTGCAAGTACACAAGAAGATGATCCATTTTACTCAAATATGCAAGCTTAGAAAATTAAAATTTGTAAGTGATGCGAGAACAGGACTCATTTCGCAAAACCTGCAAACTTGTATTGCACGAACATCACTCTTTTCACCCAAATCTGCATTCTTAGAAAGTGCAGATTTGTAATACCAGAGCGTGACTCATTTCACCCAAATCTGCTTGCATCGAAAATCCAGATGTGTATAGATAGAGGCTGAAGAAGATAACTTGCTTCACCCAAATTTGCAAGTTTGGAAAATATAAATTTGTAAGTATTGTAAGAAGATGGCTCACTTTGTCCAAATCTGCGAGCATTGAAGTTGCAAACCTACATTGTAATTGGCTAACGATGAAATTAGAAGTAGTAGAGCAGGATTTAACAATGATCACAGCTTTGCTGTCATTCGTTGCTTTGGGCAGCTATAACTGAGGCTCTGGCACTGCTGTCATCGATTGGTTTGGACGGCAGTCATTGAGGCTCACAGCACTGCTGTCATCTACTGGTTTGGGCAGGAATCACAGAGGCTCACAGTACTGCTGTCATCCGTTGGTTTCGGCAGTAATCACTGAGGATCACATCACCGACGTCATCTGTTGGTTTGGGCAGCAATCACTGTGGGTCACAGGATATGCTGTCATTCGTTCGTTTGGGCAGTAATCACAGATGCTCACGGCATTTCTGTCATCCAATAGTTTGGGCAGCAATCACTTAAGCTCACAAATTGCTGTCATCCACTGGTTTCAACAGCAGCCACTGAGGTGCACAGCACTGCCATCATCCGTTGGTTTGGGCACCAGTCACTGAGGGTTGTAGCACTGCTGTAATTCTTGGTTTGGGCAGCAATCACAGAGGCTCACAATACTGCTGTCATCCTCTGGTTTCGGCAGCAAATTACTGAGGCTCACAGCACTGCTACTGTCATCCATTGGTTTGGGCAACAATCACAGAGGCTCGCAGCACTGCTGTCATCCTCTGGTTTCGGCAGCAAATTACTGAGGCTCACAGCACTGCTGTCATCCATTGCTTTGGGCAACAATCACAGAGGCTCGCAGCACTGCTGTCATCCATTGCTTTGGGTAGCAATCACAGAGGCTCACAGCACTGCTGTCATCCATTGCTTTGGG
>JAHWFP010221421.1:0-11561 GCA_023313725.1 Lithobius niger
ATAATTTCATCCTAAATTTCATCCTAAAATCGGTGAAACTGCAACATGTGAATTATAATGTAAACATTTAGTAATGCAGTGGGGGTCATTTAAATGTGGATCCCGTATCGTTTTTTTTCAAACTAATGTCAAGTAATGTGACAAGGGGATACCCTTGGCTGGTGGTTGTACAGGGTGAAAATTCAAATGTAAAAAAAAAATGTTCTTTAGCAATAGAGTAGTAAATTGTTGGAATGCTACCAGCAGCAGTTGTTGAAGTACAATCCTTGTCTGTTTTTAAAAGCCGTATGAAGAATGTGTTTTTAAAACTCTCTGCGTAGAAATTTCGTTGAATTGTACACGCCTAGAGAATACGTTTTGATATAATTATTTTGTTCTGGGTTCTGGAGTTCTATAAATTCTCTTTTTTAACTTTTTACAGTTTTTATTCTGTGTGCGTTCTGGGTAAAGATTTTTCCTGTGGTTGTTGAATTTTATTATTCTATTGTATTATTAAGTGACTTGGTTAAATGTAATTACGGTGCTGGGTTCTGTATTTCTATAAATCTCCCTTATTTAATTTTTACAGTTTTTATTTTAAGTGTGTTCTGGGTAATACTTTTTCTTTGGACTGTTTTAATTTTTATTATCCTATTGTACTATTACGTGTGCTTAGCCTTAAATTGATTTAGTTATTTTAAAATCAACTTTATTAATTAAAAACCAGTGATATCACTGACTATTTTATAAACTCGTTGAAGTGTAATTTCTGTAAATTAAGATACGACAGGTACAAGGGCCTGCCCTTTCCGTTTCCAGTTCATTTTCCATGTGAATAAAATGCATTTGCAGTTTATAGTAGATGCTTTACAGCTGTGTCTTTCCACTGTTAAATTTTTGAGTTAATTTGCTGTTCATTCACCAAAATATTTGACGGTCGTGAACCGGCTTTATTTTTACATCACATTTTTCTGCAATCGCGCAGCAATCAACGCACTGACGACAGGATTTAGCAAGACTTGTTTCCGCATGGGTTACCCATTTTAACGATGTAAACAGATAGAGATTTACAGACAATTTCTATAAATTAAGATAGGACGAGTAAAACTGGCCTGCCGTCCCTTTTCCAGTTCACTTTTTATGTGAATAAACATGTGTATTATTATATTATTTAGACATTTGCAGTTTATGGTAGATATGCGTGCAGCTGTGTCTTACACTGTTAAATTTTTCACATAGTTTGCTTTCCATTCACCATTCAGATTTGACGGTCGTGAACCGGTTTTATTTTTGCGTCACATCACATCGCGCAGGTATACGCACTGAAGGCAGTATTTAGCAAGACTTGTTTCCTTATGAGTGACCCATTTTAACGATGTCAACAGACAGATAGATACGTTTATTTCATTCCAAAGCATTTCATAAATACATTGGCAGCATTCTTACACGAGTGATAATCTGTGTCGCAGGGTACACTCGCGTACAACACAGAACCATTGAATAAACGCAGTTAAGCTGTCAACACGAAACAGGAATTTTTCCAAAAAGAATAAGGAATATAGACTGAAAACACAAAGTCATATATATCTTACGTTTAAGTAACATACTCCATCGATACTAAATTAGCATAAACGATACAAAAGGTTCACAGTATAACGTTTCAAGGTCAGCAAACCCAGCATCCACACGCGAACCTTCGATTAGTAACAATGAACTGACCAGATGGTTTTAAAGTGGTACGGTAGAGCATTAAAAATCTTCGGCGCCTGGTAAACAAAACATTAGTGACGAATTTCCCACCTAGCTTTTGGTAACAAAACGTGAAGCTGACTTGATAATGTGCCACAGTTCTTACTGGAGTGGAATTGTGTGTTAAACCGTTTCTTTTTGTATAACCATGATTTTCTCAACGTAGAAGTGCCTGAGGGATAAGACATTATAAGCTTTGAACGGAAGGTCCGGCGGAGAGTCCATAGCTCTTGCAACCTTTTTTTGAAGAGTAATTAATGGTTTCAAGATAGTGCTATGTTTCACTCCAGCTGATGATTTCATATTGTGAAGATACGATCGTACCAATGCGCAATAAATTTGTCTCAAGAACGAGAAAATGCGACAATTTTTCGTAAAACGTAGATTTTGAGCAAAGAAAATCAAAGCTTATCACAAACGTGTACGTGTAGTTTCCAAGTCATCTTTTGACCTAAAATCATGCCAAGCTACCTAATAACTTGATTTTTTTCTAACTTGGGACATCTCCACTGCACACTAAAAACCTGACTTATGGTAAATAATGTTTGTTAATTGGAGTTTGAGCCTCCACATCTTTGAAAGTAGAGGCAATATATTTAGTTTTGGTAGTGTTCAAGCTCATTTGAGTCTCGTTAAACCAGCTTCAGGTAATATTCTTTTCATTTTGACCCTGGTGCCGAATTATCAGTAAGTCAGCCGAGTTCAATACTGTAGTGTCATCAGCAAAAGAGACCATTACCCCCAGAAGATTTAAATTAGAAAGTCATTAAAGATAATTAGGAATAATAACGATCCAATGATAGAGCATTGGGGTACACCACATGTAGCCTAATGTTTGTGTCTTTAAAGCAGTGGTTATTGAATTCTGCCTGAGATCTTTCCAGCAGATAGGTTTTAAACTAATTCTTGTGAATTGCATACAGTGTAATTGAAGAATGACGGTTTCAGTGCAAACTCCTTTTTGAAAACCAAATTGATGTTTAGAGAAAAAGTTGGTTTGCATAAGAAACTGTTCGTCCATTTTTCATGCATATTAAATGCCATGCATGCATTTGAAATTACTTAAAGCATGGATACTGGACGGTAGTTACTAAGGTTTTCCTGATTTCTCGATTTAAAGATATAAGTAACAGTGGTTTTCTTTAGTATTTTTTAAAAGACTGTATTTTCAAAAGACAGGTTAAACATAAATAATAACAAGTGGCTACAGCGACTACTTAGTCGCATCCGGTCTTCTGTGCAGTCCTGCCACTACCAATAGTGAGGCACACTTCTCTATCACGCATTGCAACATCTATCTCTATTATATAATCTAAAAGCAGTAACCATCAGAATTGCCCGTTAAAAATGTGTGAGCTATTGAGCTTATTTTACATCTTAGGCGTAATTGTCAGCGTTTAGGCCTAATTTACAACTTTAATTTCGTACGTAGCAACTAACGGAGATTTGGATTGTACACAGTAAGCTTATTCAATTTTTGCAACGCGGTATGTCTTCGGGCACACAGTTACAGTGTTACAACGTAATGCGCAACGTAGCCTATATAGATCAGTGGTAGTAGGGAAGTGACAGGAGAAACGGGATAGGATCGTAATTTTACAGTACAACGAGCTGGCAACAAATTACTAGTTCGGTGTGCTGGTAATCACGATTTTATTTTTTCAGTGAACACGCATCCATGCATTTTATTTAAAATTGTAAGCTTCTTTCTAAGTGAAGATAAGTTATCAGTTATTTATCGAGAAATTACCGAATGAAATAACTGTAATTTGAACATTCACTCCACAGTTCAAAAGACTTATCCTCTGATAGAAGATATCTGTAGATATCCAGTTATCATAGTAAGATCAATATCGGAGACCCTATACAGAGAACCGTTCAATGATGAAACGTGAATTTGTTCGTTATTATTGTTGCTCACTTTTAATCCATGGTAGTTTATACCACGCGCCATGGCTGTTTGCTGTGACGTGCATATCACGTGACTGGGCTAGTCCAATCAGACGGCCAAACAGCCGTTGTTCTCGTTCGTCATTGGCCAACTCATGGTGACGTCACGGCAAACAGCCATTGCGCATGGTTTAGAAAGCTGGCTCTATTGTGCTCTTATTTTTTTTTACAATAATTTAGTGTTACTTTCGTTTCAGTAATAGTTTGAGGACCAAGCCCTGTTGTCATATGCATGGTACCAGAAAGAGAGAGTGACAATTATGGTAGGTAATTCCAATTGGAATTTCCAACGATATTTTACATGCCACAATCGGTATGAGCACGATGCATCACAGGGTTGCTGAAGTCAGGCTCGAAATTGAAATATTAGGATTAACTTCTGGATCATCCATAACTGAAATATACGTTCCCAGGCAATACAAAGCATAATACTTTCAGACCATTTTATTGCAATACCCACTGTCTCTGTTTAAATACGAATTCAGGCGAATAATAATAATATTTATTTTTATATTACGACTAAGGAAAATACCACGTGAATCACTAAAAGCACTTGTATACGTGGTAAAGTTACATTAAAGTTACATTAAATAAATGGAAAGACTGGCGATAAAACAAGAAGAATAAAATTAATTAATGTAAATCATAGGTCAAATCGTAGACAAATCGCAGGCAAATCGTAGGTCATTCAGATAAATAACAAAGAGCAATGGGCCAATGACCGACCCCTGTGGAACCCCACAAGGCACAGGCACCACCACCTGAGAAAAGCCTCGATCCAGTCAGCAAGGTTTCGCACTATACCACACTCAGCAATTTTGAATAACAGTTTACGGTGGATAACGGATTCGAATGCTTTCATAAAGTCAAAATAAATTGTATCTGAAGGAATCCCGAGATCGAGTGCACTCGTCCATCTATCCAGAACACAAAGTAATTGGAAGCTGGCTGATCGACCTGGAAGGAAACTAAACTGATCATGGTTAAAGATTGAATACAGGTAAAAAAAAATTCACCGTCCCGAATAATAGACTCCATAATCTTACAAGCCACACATGTAAGTAAGAGCTATTGGGGCGATAATTTGCAGGGTCCGACGGTGATCCCTTCTTGAATACAGGTATTATAACTGCGGAGCTCCGTGTTATGGGGATACAGCCAGTCCTAAAGGAGGTTGAGTAAATGTTGAGAGTGGGTAGCTAAGTTCTTTTGCAAGCTGCTTATAAAAAAAAACGCAGATATTCCGTCAGGTCCACGTTAGTGGCTTGGTTTTATACTATTGATAGCAGCCTCAACCAATTGTTCAGAGAACACCAAGTCAGAACATGTTCCATTTCTTTCCAAAAAGAGGCCAGACGGAGGGTTCAGTACCCCATCATCATTTATAAAAATTGATGCAAAAATCGTACTCAGTGCTTCCGCCGTAGCCAAGTTATCTGTTAGGTTATTATGTCCAGATTTAAAAGGTGAAAAAGAACGTGAAGATGAGGTCGTGGTACGATATAGTTTATAAAGGGCTGCGTGACTCCCCAGACGGAGGGCTTCAACCTCACGCTTACAGTACCAGTCTTCAGTGGTCTTGGAGTAAAGTTTGCGCTGTGCATTGTAAGCACTTTTAGTAGCCTCGCAGGGATTAGATTTATAATTTCTTCCACAACCTTAACTTCCGAATACGAAATTTCGTAATGGATCGTGGAAACGGGTCAGACCCAGGCCTCTTTTTTTTTTATCTGTGCTTCACGGCAAAGCATGGTATGACCTTTCAGAATGCTGAGAAAACAGTTCCATGCTTGATCGAGATCGTGACGGACATTGAAGATAAATCCGTCCCAGTCAAGATCGACGAATGATAATTTAAGATTTTCGTAATTTAATTTACCCTTCAAAGAAGGGATGGATGGCTCAATTGGATTTTTTAAAGACGCGAATGGAAGGTTTAAAGAAAACAATACAATGCAGTGGTCACTATTGCCGAAGTGGTCCCCAACGGTAAGGTTGAAAATTAGTCTTTCATCATGGCAGAATACCAGGTCCTGAATATTATCCCCCCCCCCCCTGTTTGGCGTATCCACAAGCTGTACGAGCCCCAAAGACTGTCACTCAACTGATTATCAATTTTTATCATGCTTGTCCTATTTTGCAAGTAGCGTGATAAAATGTTTAAAATTTCCCTTTAAGTCCAAGCTTTTCCATTTTTAATATTAGTAAATCCCTATTTATTGTGTCGAAAGCCTTTGTAAATCTATAAATATGACACCAACAAAGTTTCCATCATTAAGGGCTGTAGTGACTTTATCATTCAATAGCTTAAGTGATTTGTTTGTACCTTTGTTTTCTTAAAACCCAAATTGATTTTCTGATACAAAACTAAATTTCTGAACAATTTTTTAAAATTTTAATAGCAAAATTAATGTTCTATAATTTTATTTAAAGCCAGTAACAATGCAATAGGTCTATAATTATTTGGGTATTTTTGTTTCCCTTTTTAAAAATAGGTCTTAGAATTTGTGTTTTTAATTTATCAGGCCAAGTTTTTGTCGTTATTATATAATTTATAAGTGGCATTATAAAATTAATTGATTTTTCCAATGTCATATGTCTAACATATAGTCCATCCGCACCTAGAGAGTTTTTTTATTTAAAAAAATTTTAAAAACATTTTTAATATCATCTACAGTTGCAAAATCAATATGTAATGTTTGACTAATCCTTTTACCTTTCTGCTAACCAATACGCTGCTTCCTTTTATATTTCAATTTCAAATTAGCTGCTTGATGAGCAAAGGCATTATTAAATTCATTACATACCTGTGTTATTGAGCAATGTGAAAACATTTTAATAATGACTTCATCAATATTTTCATGTATCAAATAATAATAATACTGCTTTTATTCAAGCACAGGTAAACTACATGTAAGGCACAGGTATCAGCATGAAGTCTTGCAGACTTATGTGTGCAAGCAATTAACTTTTTCGTACTTACATATCTACTATTATACCAATTAGTTGTTAATATTAATTAACAATTCTGGTATTTTGTTCATTTGTGTATTATTATACTTATACATTAAGCAATACATAATTATCTGCAATTATGTCTATAAGTTATCAACATTAATTAAACAATATGGCATTTTTCTTCATTTGTCAATAATATAAAAAAATACAGATGCAAACCTATTTACGTTGCCTTTTGGACTTATATGTCAGACTACCTGAGCGGGGAATCAAACCAACGACTTTTGAAACCAAAGGTCGAGGTCCTACAGCTGAGCCATATTACTCAGCTCAGCGGTAGGACCTCGGCCATTGGTCGTGGGTTCGATTCCCCGCTCAGGCAGTCTGACATATAAGTCCAAAAGGCAACGTAAATAGGTTTGCATCTGTATTTATTTAACTCTTGCTGAGCCTTCCCCTTTCTGTTAAGAATAATACGTGTAATTCAGGAATCTTGGCCATCTCTTTATTTTTATTTTTTATTGATTATTTAATAGCCATCGTTTGACCTTGTGTTTTATTTCCCTATAATTTTGTATTTGTCTTACTTCAGTTGGGATTTTGTTCAAGTTTGTCAGTATAAGATAGCTCATGCTTCTTTTCCCATACGAATTTCGCCATTAAGGTTCCTGCAGCCATTTTTTATTCTCTATTATACTTCTGTTAAGTTTTATTTTATTTTCAGTTTTGCAATAGTTCTTAATTATAATGCTCCAGTTTAATGTTGATTCAATATTCATGATTCCTAACTTTTGATAAAATCTCCCTGCAATGTTGCGTTTTTATTTTTATTTTTAAAGAGTACTTTAATTGCTTTATTTGTTTGTTATATAATAATAATAATAATAATCATAAATGTTTTATTGTACAAATGACAATCGGACAGAGAAAATACCATTAAAAATCTCTGAAGCAATGTCTAGACGATATTAGGAATATAAAAGAATCAAAACCCAAGTTAAGTAGAAGATATTTTCTTGTCGACTGATTTGGTTTCTTTAATTCATTCTACGTACGCAAAACGACTAGCCTACCTTTAGTGTTAGTCGCGTGCTTTGTCTGCCAAATGCTATTAACCAACTCAGCCACCATGATGGCATTTCACCAAGCAGACCGTTACTTCCACGTCATTACCTTCGAACACAGTTTACAATTACGTTTCGAATCTCAGGAGTTGGAATCTTTACAGAAAAAAATTAAGCGAAGTTTGCAGAACTAAAAAAAAAAAAAAGAAACGAACACAAATGCGGGGCTTAGGATAAGTCACAATAATAATAGCAGAAGTGTTCAAGGATTAAATTGGACTCAGTAAAATCACACAAGGTCTATCGATTAACGAAACTTGAGGCGATATTTTCAGCGGCCTTCAGGAGTAAATAAACTTTATATCTAGATCGAATCTAGGAAAAAAAATCCAAAGAACCCAAAAACCCAAATCCAAAAATCCAAAAATCCAAAGGAAAAAAATCCACGGAATAAAAAAGCACGGATTAAAAATCCAATGCCGTTTTTTATTTCATTTTTTTTCCGCACGTTTTTAACGCAAGGTTATTTCGTACTTCTTTGTTAATGCTACGAAACTCGTTCAAAGCTGCCTGGTGCTTTTTTTAGTCTTAAACTCGCTTTCTTCCCCAACACTTTTGTCTCATCCACGATTTGATTCCTTGAAAATCACAATGTGAATATAGTCCAGGTTTACATGTACTTGCACGTCTAGAAGTTAGTTCCTAGTCCAGTGTGACAGCAGAAGTATTATGGTTGCCATGGAGCAAAATGTTATGTGGATACCTATCAACGACATCGTTTGTTACATGCGTGCAGTCAAATAATCCGCGACAATAACATAAAGAATTCCATTTGAAGAAACTATTGTCTCCGTAACTTCTGGGACTCTCATTACTGACCGTTTCGTAGAATCGGCAGGCAGTAAAAAAATGCACTTAACCCAACCGGTTGTAGAGTCGCGGCCAAAAGGTTTTGTACATTGCATCTCTCCAACAATACCTTGCACGAACAGTAATCACGTTGGACGATGCCATCATGTCGCAGCCATTGTTGGCAATTTCTACTGGAGACATGTTAGGTTTATGAACTTTCAACAATTAAAACAATTTTATCATGTCATATCTATTATTTCACTCTAGTATTTTACCACGTCCCTGACACACTTCCGTACCTTACCGTAGCGCTATGAAAGTCGTTCCCCCACACCATTTTTGCCGTACCATTCCCCTCCTGCGTTTTTACCTGCAAATATTCATTATTGTCCTACTGTTAAGATGGCAGTCAGCGACTCCGTGGGTCCTTGCCAGTCCTGCTGCTGCAGCAATACTAATTTTTCCCCACTTTTCACTCATATCATTTCTCAGTTTTTTGCATTAAAAATATAATACTTTAAGCTAAAAAAAAATTATATTGGCTTTTATTTCCGTGGATTTAGTTTCCTTTGGATTTTTTCTTTGGATTTTATTTCCTCTGGATTTTTTTGGGGGGGATTTTTATTCCCGGATTTTATTTCTGTGGATTTTTTCTTATGGATTTTTTTCCCGTTTACCATCTAGAATATAGAGGTAGAAAGGGTGCAGTCAGGGCCGTAGAGACTTAGGGAAGGGAGATTCCCTCCCCTAAACTGTCCGAGAAGACATAAAGTTGACAAAATCGAGTTGTCCAGTCACTATACAAATTCCCGTTTTCATTAATGCTGGTCATCATTTGGTCAGTTTGAACGTAAAGTTTCCCATCAGTTTTCGCAGCAATTCCTTGTTGCGTGCGAGTAACGCATCTCCAGATCGTTTCTGATGGCTTCCCCGCTCTACTCAAATGCACGCGACTAGTAAGAGAAGTATGCGAGCTGGAGCCTGGCCAGACCGAGCGGGAAAAAAGAAGCGATTCGCAAACATTTGCATAGTTGGCAAAATTGAAAATTAAATTGACCGTTTTGTTTGCTATTCTGACCTTCTGTAATGCCATCACTACCGTGACTGAAAAGCTATCCTAGATAAAATATGAAACATAAACGAAATATGCACGAAGCTGTATTTCCGCCTAGTTTTCGTCGTTTATTCCGTATGAATAAAAATGCTAAAACTAAATATCAATTATTTGCCATCCTTTTTTGCATGTAACCATGTTAATAACTTTTCTTCTATAAAATGGATAGTAAATACCAGGAGTAAAGACTTTTTCCAACTCGAATTTTATGTTATCATGTGACTCTAGTAGCCTATTTTTTTTTAACCTCTACATTTTTAAATGATAAAATGATTCTATATCATCATAAACCGTGACCGGTTGTATGACCGAAACCGTGTGTATGACCACGGTCAATGGCTTTAATAGGATGCTGTTGACGCAGAATCTTTCGTCGTTCTTAAAGCGACCAACTTAAGGCCGTGAAAAGAAATAAGTTTGTTTCTCGGGTATTTTCATTCAAAAAGTAACCAGGCCACCAGGCTTTTTATTTTATTTTTTATTTTATTGGAAGTCTTACTTTCAACTGCTCAAAACACTTGCATTTTAATGTTACGGAAAAAGTTGCAAAACACTTAATTTTACGGAGTTGAAAGTGGTTAATTTAGGCTAAATAATACTTATTTTCAGCTAAATGAATTGCTTTTCCTTGTAACGGTAATAAATTTAGCTTTGAACTAGCAAATAAAAAGCATCGACAAGGGGCAAATTTAACCACCAGGAAGGGCCTGAGAAACAACTAATTTTTTTTTTCGTAGCCTAATGGTTAACCCTCCCTCCCCTGTTGGCACGGTATCAGCGGCTCACAACCCTTCCGTTCGCCATTTGCATAATATGTGGTAAATTCTATTATTATTATTATTATTATTATTATTATTATTATTATTATTATTAAAGAAAAGTTTAAAAGTATGTAATGAGACACATTATAGGTTAAGAAATGTAAACTTGCCAGGTTCGCTTTTAATGTCGTCACGATCGATGCTGATAAATAAAGATGGCGAGTTACTTACTTTTGTTTTAGGCGTGCGTGCAGCGGTTTTGCATGCTTCGTCCAGTAAAGATCCTGTTTGAACTCTTAAAACAAATTGCAGTAAAATGTTTTTGAATAGGCCTAACAAGAGGGATTTTGGGGGACTTGTGGAAGCAACCTCAACACCCAAGAATTAGAGTAAGATTGACCATAGAACAGTATTCCTGAACATTTCCTATCGAATAGAGCTCGTTCAGACACTAGCGGTCGCGTCCTTTACTTTCAGTTGTCCAGTGGAAGACGAAGTTCCTGAGGTCCAAGAAGACGGAACAATTTCACGAGTTTAGCATGATTTATTTAGCCTATTCGGTTGCAATTTTTCTTTTGTCGATTAGGGGGACGAAAGTTGCAAAAACATCATTGCAAAAGTATCATCCCGAATTATATGACAGTTATTGAGATATCAATGTTTGAAGTTCTATATTTTGTATAGGATGTTACCTGCCTTCCGAGGAATGACGTCAACAATGTTGAGGGCCGCAGGCCAGAGCGATTGTTCATCTCAGTACGAGGAAGCAGGTAATATCCTATTTATTACCACATTTCATGCGTTACCACGTGACATTATGAACAATTGTTGCTCGATTTCGAACTTGTTCTTTCGGTAACCAACAGATCGGTGCTGAGAGAAAATGGATTGGCGCTCCGCTAGCTCGGTAATGTAGAGGGCCGTAGCTCGAGCTATCTGTTGATATCAGTACGACGAACGATTTATCGTACTTCTCACCCCATTTCACGACGATGACTAGAGCCGATGTAAGTTTTAAAGCAAATCACGCATTTGATATAAGAACGTATCAATCGAAAAAAAAAAATTGAATGGGTTGGTGAAAAGAATTACGAGGAAGGTAGGTTTAGGGAACGATTTCTCAAATCATACTTT
>JAHWFP010221424.1:0-17775 GCA_023313725.1 Lithobius niger
AAAAGAAGGGAACGGGAACACTGCTCACTTTTACGTTACAATTCAACTCTCTAATTCTGTTTTTACAAACAACAAGCTACTTCTGTCATATTTAGCTTTAGCATTGTCTGGAAAAGAAACGTACGAGAGCCCTGCTCGCTTTTGCATAACAATCCAATTCTTAAATTTTTCTTTTAAAAACAGCAAGCTATATTTTTGGCATCTTTGGCTTTAGAACCTTGAGGAAAATAAATGTGCGGGAACCCTCCTCACATTACATTGTATTACATTTCACCTTCCGAAATTTTCTTTCACAACCAGCAAGCTACTTCTGGCGTCTTCCCAAGGGTAATGAAAAATTTGAAAGCCAACCCCAAAGGTCTCACCTCGTCCATTCCCGAAGGCATTGCACAAATAAAAGAAGAGAAATGCGTCTTTATCCTATCTCGGATATTAGCAGATTACCATGCTGCATATGACTGTGGCATATACATCATGAAACAGGAATATCTTAAACTACCAGTTCATTTAGTATTTCAGAAGAAGTCGTCCTATACAGAATTATTCTCCAGGAAGTAAGTTTATTTATCCTATTTTTTCCGAATCTGTTTGTTTTATTGGCAGTAGCGGCACCAGGAATAATTTTCTTGGGGGGGAAAGGGACACACATTGTTGACGGCTTCCTAGTAAATAACAGTAATTCGAAGTTTTATCCAATAATTTACTCATAAAAAAAAGCCTGTACGGATATGCCTATACGAATAGGCCTACATCGAGGAAACTACATATCTTGTGTAAGGGATGGGGCCCCGGGGGGGGGGGGGAATCATAACTAATTTGCAGTTTCAACGTTTGAATAACAAGAAAATCCTACAAGCTCGTTACTGTATTTTTTTATCTGTTGACATGAATACCATTTTAGTATGTGATTTTGCCTGAACTCTAAAATTTGTTCGGGGGGGGGGGGGGGGGGGGGGCGAGCTAAAAACAAGGGGGGCAGGGGGGTTTATTGGGGTTGTGTCTATTTGACGTTTATAGATATTTGAAGTTGATGAATGGTGAGGGGCCAGGAAAGAAAAACTATTCGATCATTCCCACAAATCTAGACACACGATGCTGTGGTGCCGCCACATTGTTGTCAGATGGTGGCTGACTATAGTTTGTTCCACATTATGTTTTCAGAAAACTGACTGGCTGACGACTCGTTTCCTTGCACTAAAAGTGCAGAAACATGTGGATATCACATTTGTACACTCAACAAAGTCACTGTTAGAGTTTATAAAAAAGTTTATACGGATTTTTTGCCCTCGTAGTGGAAGAAAACGTGCCGTCATACAGTCAGTTTTCTGGAAGCATAATGTGGAACAAAGTATAGTAGACTGTCTTGTAACTGTAACAAGCATATACCTTGATTTCAGCATACTGGTGTAAACTCCCCATGCAGTAGAAATCTTCGCAAATCTTTGAAATCGGGTGTCCTGGGTCCAGTAATGAATAAAACCTAAACATTCAACTGTGCGAACGTGCGCTTTATGGAGAAAAAGTGCCCTCAATAACGTTGATTTGTGTTACCAGTTAGTAGCTACTAGCTAAGAACAGGGCTCCCATATTAATTCTCATAGGGTATAAAGTCAAATATACAGCTTGCTATAGAAAGTTTGCTTTCTAAATTTTGGTACACGGGTAAGTCGTAGTACGCGGAAGTGCCTTTTCTAAAAAAAAAGGGTTGAAGCTAGAAGCATGTCGCCCTGAAGTGGTCCATAAATTCAAAATTAATGTTGTAACCACTGTTTGTATTGTCATCCAACAGTAGATTGTAACAAGTGTTGTATGCTTATCGTGTCAGTACTTAATTGTCAGAATATATTGTTATTGCAAATAGGTAGCTTACTAAAAGACACGGTGTCTTTGATTGCAAGAGTTTCGTTTTTCTGTCGGAGCACGAATCCAAACTGCATTATCTACCTAACGAAGATGAGAGGGACAATTTTGCTGGAGACAAAAAGAGAGTATGAAGCAAATGACAGTTCGTGAGCACAGTGCACATTAGGAAATTTTTTTAAAGAAGTAGGTCTTGGTTACGTGCCAAGTTTGCTGGCTAATGTAGACACATGCTAGTGTGTCACCGCCAAGCAAATAGGATTACGTATCAATTGTTATTGTTAGTGTTATTGTTGAATTTGACATTTACATGACTACATACAGATAATTATAAATGTGAAAATGTAGGGACATAAAGTTATTCCAGGAAAAATAAAATGACAGAGATGAAAAAAAGACGGTGTGGCCTTTGGTACATTCACAGTCCTATGAAAGTTGTGATATCCACCCAAAACTAAAACTGGTACAAGGGAACCCATCAAATTTCCCCAAAAAAGTTGGCATTGGAAAGTAGTGAACTAAATACAGATGCAAACCTATTTACGTTGCCTTTTGGACTTATATGTCAAACTGCCTGAGCGGGGAATCGAACCCACGACCTCTGAAATCAAAGGCCAAGGTCCTACCGCTAAGCCAGATTGACACGGCCTTAAAAGGAAACGTCCATAGGCAGCATTTAACACGCACACATATACATGTAAGCATACACTTTAGAAAGTAGTGATGTCATTAAACCAGTGAAAGGCTGCCAAAGTTAATAATATTAGCCAAGTTAATCGCACCAAATAATACTTTGGACGTTATATGAAAACTTGAAGATTGCTACCGCAAGTAGCAGTATTCTGGCTTACATTTAACTTTCAAACTATTAGTCGGTGCGATTAACTTGGCTAATAGTATTAAACTCGGCGGCCTATCTCTGGTTGAATGATATCACTACTCTAAGGCCGACCCTTTTGGAAAATGTTCAGTTTTGGTTTACGGTGGATTAAATTTAATCCAATTTTTTTAATCCAGATACAAAAAGCAAATTATTTTCAGAGATAATTTGTTTTTTTTTTTAACAAATTAATTTGTTTCCTAACTCACTGTGATGCCCTGCAGAAAATCCAAGATAACACACTTATCCGTCATGCTTATGTTTTTTTTTAGTTCTGCAGACTGGCAAACAGCTCAGAAACAATTTCAGTCTTTTCTTCAGTATTTTTTTAGTGTCCTCACATTGAGGACTCACTGTTTAGATAACATGTTTAGTTAACATGGAGGTCAAAACAATGGCATCTTTCGTCAAGCCACTCCTGCGATGACGGAGAACTTAGGCCTAATAATGCGAGATATTTCGAATTTCCTGCACCTTTTCTGATATTTAACTTTTATAGTTTAAGGAAAGGACGAGGATCCGCCATTTCCACATAACGTCTCCGATCGAAATGGAATCTGGATCAGCTTACAGAGTCTTAGCGGGTTGTTTCCACAATTGCTTACAGTTGACCTTAACATATCCATTATTCAAGGTTATCACATTCCTAGCTTGTTTCCTGCGCATCCTAGGCCACTAATGTAAATTTAAAAAAAATGTGGAATTTCATTAAAAAAAATATCATCCTAAATGACACAACGAAATTCGGTTAATGGCTGAATAGGTTATGAACAACAGAAAACTGCTTTTTAATAAGTTTAACGTGCAAGTCATTGAAGCTTGGCAGTGAGTTACCTGATAATTGCGATGCTCCCCTGCCCGACACACTGCCCTTATTTTTGTTGTATGCTTTTATCCCGAACCATTGCTGTTTATTAAGCTATTTTTGTTTAATCTTTTGGGGTGGTATATGTTTATTATGTAACGATTCCTTATATTTTTCAAATATACACCTTTCGTCCTAGATGCTTGGATAAAATGTCAAAAATTTGATGACCTTGAGTGGGCATGTCAAGATCAAACAAAATCTCACTTGCAAACCGTTTCCTATCGACTCTATAAACTCACACATGTTTCATTTCCATCGGCACTGTCACAGTGAAACTGTTGACTCTGGTCCACTCATTCTGTCACACCCCATGTTTGTTTCATAGCACAAGGGATTGAACAGTTACTAGTTGCTCGGCTGTTATCTTGTTTAGCATTATTTACTTACATTTGCCTACAAAACAACATAGAATGAACTGAACAATACATGTAATGTTTTGTCAATAAAGAAGAATTAGTAACACACCTATTCAGCAATTAATCATTCTATGTTCAACAAACGTGATCACTGAGACTGTTCCCCCATGGCCGGCCTACTTAATCCGTAAGAAGCTTTGGCTTGACGGTGCCAACAGCCACCTCCACCATGTGAAGTTATTTGGCGATTTTTATATAAAAATACGGTACCTTCCTAAACGACCAAACAGAACGAACCAAACGCACCACTGTTTGTGACAGTTTGGCACATTCCCTGCTAATATCCGTGTTGATGCGGCTTGATTGACGTCAACATCGTCAGCGACGAATCTGTTTCGTCAAGACTGTTAGCTCGCGCATGCTCAAACCTCCACCCCAGCAAACCACCTCCCTGAGATGGTTCGCAATTTGGCATTGCCCTCGCCTGGTCAAATATATTAGCCAATCCTGGTCCAATCCATTAGCTAGGTCTGGTCGCGGTTAAGGTATGACATATCAATACGCTGCTGAGCTCGATGAGCTGTATTGTAGTTTAGGAAGGTACTGAACGGCTGACGTAACATCACTGCGCACGCGCGACGTCGAGTTTGGAGCCAAACTGTCTGTAACAGTGGTGCGTTCTGTTCGCTCTGTTCGGTGCTTTAGGAAGGTACTGATAATTTCGGCTCTTGGCCAGAACACGAACTGCAAGCAAGAATAAAAACGTAAAATAACAAAAATAACATACTAATGATCCATCATAAGAACTATTAATTGCTTTAAAACAACCGCCGAAGGCCAAGATAGTCCTACTGGCTAAAACAATAGTGTAAGCGTCCACCACAAGCAAGCCTCATTGTGGTATCACCACAATACCAACTGAGGTATCGCTCATGACCTGTTGATTCTTTTATTTGTTTTGTTTTCTCCTACAGATCTCGATTAGGGAATGCTCCATGAGCGTGTCTGGATGGCTTTGCCACCAATTATGATAGGTTGTAGAAATTAAGAACGCTACTGCAGTGTTTCAAAATATCAAAAAGTGGCAGTCGTATAGTATGTTTTCTGTACTATTTATAATTATTTTCTGAATTTCTCACACTAAAAGAACTTTCCACTTGTATAAAGAAACACCCGTCATTCACGACGGTTTATTGCGGCAAATGTCTTTCTGTTGTCCGTGTGGTTCTCGGAGCCACTAGCCTTGTAGATTAAGCTCTCTTACCATCGCTATTAAAAATTAACTTAACACTCCAACGGTAAGAATGAATATTTCCGAAAATATTTGAGGTAGAAATTTCATATTCAAACTCGTGTATGTCACACAGCAAAGCACCCTTGTCCTGAAATTTCAACCAAATCTGAACAAAACTGCAAACGTAATGTCCCGAACAAAAACCAAATTGACAAAATCTAATTTCAATCGTGTATTCATTCTCACCCGCATTGCTTGATCGGTAGTTAACTGCGCATCCCAACCCTTCATTGCAACAAACTAACTATTTATAGTAAGCAATGAAGTACGAATGCCGAATTGTTGCTTAAAAATTATTTTCTTCTGTTTTAGGTTACTTACCATGAGGTCTAATGGAGTACTTATAAGACAATGGACCGAATATTTTGTTAAGCCCGATCCATTCCAATGTACAAGGACAAACGAAATTAATTCTATACGAATTGAAGAAGCTATCGGACTATTTTTGTGCCTCATTCTCACAATAGCTTTGGCAGTTCTTTGTGGCCTGTTAGAAATAATTGTTTACAGGATTACCGTTGCTCGGTGAAACATTTGACTGCAAAAATATAGCTAAAGCACATACAGTGGAGAGATATGGTCAGGGGTTTTCGTTTTCCCTGGGTGAAAAAACCCTGGGGTTGCAAAAAGGTGAGCTATGGTCAGGGAAAAAACAGAAGGGGAGGGAAAAGTCGAGGTGGTCGAACCCCGGGGATTTTGTCCTGAACCCCCGAGGAAGTATAGAGTAGAAACCTCTAGGGGAAATATTCCACCCTCTAATATCCCAGGGGAAAATGTTGTAGTGAGTTATGAATGCGAGGGTGTTTTAACCGAAACCCCAGGGGTTCCTTCCCCTTGACTTGCACAAGTGCATATCTCACCACTTTTAATTTTTCAAAATCCCTGGGGATTTCCCCCTAACCCCCAGGGTTCGACCACCTCGGGTTTCGCTTTCCCCTGGGTTAATTTACCCCTTACCATATCTCTCCACCGATAAAGCTGAACCTGAAGCTCCAATAAAAAAACAAATCCTTAAAAATGAGTAAAACAAAAAACCAGTAGTGCATATCTATAGTGTATTATTCGTTTGTGGTGAATCATAATCAAAAATGTATCATACTCTATTTCATTTTCATACTATATTTGTAACCGCCTCTGTCAAATAAATTAATTAATAACTGTAATATAATGTACGACGACTGCAATGCATTACGAATTCATCACATGTCAAAACGAAAGTCAGTCTTGGAAGGCCAGTATACACCCATTAGGGAGGGGTTACTTCCGCTCACACTCATGCCCCGGAAACCAAGTTTAAGCAGCCAGAAGGATTGGAGGCAAAACGAATACTTTTAAGAGGGATTTATTATAAAACATTAAGCTTGAGTTATGTATAATGATTCTGTTTTACAATAAATGCGCGTTATCTTAATTGTTGCAATTCAATTGTCAAAGACATTCTCGTCCTAAGATCAAGCTACCGAAAACTCGTTGTCATTGTCTAAAAAAAATCTGATCACGCATTAGCACTTTCACTGGACATTTCCTGGAGCCGATGACCACATCACCTCTCTGCTCCATTCACATGATCACCTCGAAATGACTCTAAGGGTCGTTCACATCCATGTCACAACTAAAGACATGGATCAAAAGAAAAAATTTTCACAATTGTGGTAAACTTTTACGTGCTGATCCTGGCATTAAAATATTCATACTGTACTCCACAAGTAACAAAATGTAAGCTATTGATTCATTTTGTTTGGTAAAAAAAAAAGCTATCGCCCTCATCTGATAATTCACGAATAAAACGTAAAAAAAAAAAAAAAAAAAAAACCACCTGCTCGCATCCTTTTTTTTAGTACCACTCCTCCGAACCACCTAATTAATTTTTAGCGGCCTCACTATGCTGGCTTCCTGCTTCTTATATTTAGTCTGATGATGGTGTACGTCAACACTGTAATCTATAAATTTTTAACTACTTATTAAGATAAAAATTCAATAATTTAATAAATTATTCGTTTGGCTAACTGCTTTTGGAGGCTCAACAAGAGAAGAAGAGCTTGTTCAAGAATAGAACTTAGGGTTTCCAATCTGGGGCGAGGGATAATCGTCTAACTGGAAAATCGCATAATTGGAAGAACGTATAACGAAAAACAGTATAACGGAATATCATCTAACAGAAAATTCGTATAATGGAAAAGCGTCTAACTGGAAATTCGTATAATGGAAAATCGTCTAATATCCCTGCCGCGCTCGCTGCGGCTATACATATAACATCAGAAACCGCAGTTAGACGTTAATCCAGTTAGACATTTACCCATTATACAATTATCCATTATACGATATTCCATTTAGATGCTTTTCCAGATTTTTTATTTAGGCAGATTTTAGACAATTATCCCATTAGACGATTTTCCAGTTAGACGTTCGTCCGACGCCCCTCCAATCTGAGAGCTCGGTTGCTTCCGGGGTGCGATGATGATCTCCAAATTTGTAAGAGGTAACCTACTTCTCGAATGGAAAAGCAAAATAGTAACTGTGACGTCAGTACAGAAACTATACATGTCACAACCTAAAATGATATGGAAAAATGATCGGGGGTAAAATCGAAGTACCCAGGATTTTGAGTCGGGAACCACACTCCGACAGGCTTTTGTAGAGTGAGTACCTAAAAGCAAGATGGGTTAGTATGTAAGTACTTAAGTTTAGGGTTTAAGTTTGGTTCTTGGCTTTGAGAGATCAACGACGATTCTGTTCCTTTATACAAATTATATTTAGTTTTGAATTTCTGTATATGATTCTTATATTTGATACAAAATAAATTAGTATTATTTTAATACTAACTAAAGGGAGGTTATTGTGGACACATAAACAAACGCAAGTGTACTCCTATACATCACGTAATTAACAGAGAAGTCCACAACACATTTACTGTCACCACCCGTCTTTTAATGTTTCTAATTGTGTATTAATTTTATTTTAACTGCAGGTTTTTAATGCTATGTCTGTCAATCTATACCACGCCTTTTTTATCACTGAAATTCTTGTAACCACCACACAAGAAAGGACAAAATACCCAATTACAAGCAAAAACGTCAAGTGTGCCGTAAAAAAGGGGGTTATATGATTGAAGTTTCATTTTACTTGTTAAAATGTACACGGATAAAAATTGGTGATTTTTAATTGAAATAATCAAATGTACAATTCAGAAAATTGCATCTGTTTAAGTGCTGTATATGATTGGTAAAGCACAACAGCACTTAAACAGATGCAATTTTCTGAATTATTAAATTAAAAATTAATATTATTATTTCAATTAAAAATCACCAATTTTTATCCATGTACATTTTAACAAGTAAAATGAAACTTCAATCATATAACCTCTTTTTTACGGCACACTTGACGTTTTTGTTTGTAATCCGTGTACCTTTTTTACGGCTATGGTGTCGCGCTATAAAAGTTTATGAATGCAGTCAATTGTTGCATGCACTAAGAATGGATCTGGAGTTTGCTGAGTGACATTGTTCCCTAAATACAATGGTTAAAACAATGTAAAACAATCAAAATGAACCTTTAGGGTCCCGTAACTCCGGAATGGATGGACCAATCGAAAAAGTGGTCCCTGTAAGGTTGAAGCCCAGGGAAATTTCTGGCTCAGATCATGTTTCAGATTTTAGGTAGGTGCAGTAGTTTTTTCTGAAACCGTGTCAGCCAAGAACAAGAACAACAACAACAACAAGTGAACAGTTTTCAAATTTACGTGTGGCTCCCTACGTTTTCTCTTGCACGGAATTGCATAAAAGTTGGTGTAAAGTTTGGAAAAGTTGCTATCTACTATCTGGCCAAGTTTGGTCGAAATATATAGAATAGAAACGGAGAAATTAATAGTTTTAGTTTTGCTGGAGAGAGGACTTCAATCATATATTACACCAATAGTACGAGTCCTCAGGGCTTATGACTCGATTAGGAGAGTGTTAAAAGCACCAGCTGGTTAGGTTTAGTCTCAGTTAGCCTCGTACTAAGACAACCTGTGGTAGTTGACCTTTAACAAAAATGTCCTTGTAATATTCGAAGAACAATCATTTTCCTGTTTGAACGATATCATTTGTTTTCTGTAGAGTGATATCCCAGTTGTCGAGTTTTTGTTCCAGGAAGCTGTGCAATGGCATTACAGAACGAACAAAAATGCTCCAGAGGAAAACGGAATTACGAAATAAAGTCAACGGTGAAAGATGTTCCTTCAAATAATTTACACGTGCATGTTGCAATCATTGCCACCGTTTTAGTAACGCATGGTGCAAAGCGCAAAAAAATAACAGAAAAATGCAGTTATCACCGATAAAAATAGTCATCATTTTGTGCTTAATAATGATTTAAACCGAAATCGCTATGTTTTGGAGTGAATCTAGACCTTTATCAAGTGACAAATAACATAAATTTAAAAAATTTTAAACGTACTACTAACATGGGTCAAAGGAAATTCAAAAACTAATAACTTTCCTCAGTTCCGACGGAGTGAGGTGGGACTTTGAATTGCCTAGACCTATGAAATTTAAGGGTGCCCGTGATTTTTACCCTACCTGTGGTTGTTGTTTTTTAAGGGAGCCGAACCCAAACCGGCTTATCATCACCACTGTAGACATCGAGAGGGATAAATAAACTGGAGAAACGTCTGTAAAAAAAATAACAATGAAAGCAATCGTAATGTGGTTTCATTCATAGGAAAGAATAACTAAAAAAAAAAGTTATACTCCAAGGATAACAAGGAAACAGGCCTCGGGCCTATTGTAGGCGGAGCAAAGAGAACTTTATTTCAAATTTATATTTAGTGTTTATTTTAAAGATTTTATCATTTTGTGAATGCTCCTTAAAAACTTTGGGGCAACACTCGCTTGGCTAAGTTTAGGCTCTTTGCTTTTTGATGTGACGTAGGCTACTGCTGCAATTTTCTGGCCTTTTTCTTATTTTAGCTTTTTTCCCCAAGTATTTATTTTAATATAGGCTTCCGATTTCTCCAGATTTTAATTTCTATTTAGTTACTAGCGGGACCCATGCATGCATGGTGGATTGAGGCTCCTGGTCTTATCCTACACCGGTATTTGGTCTTCAAAGGAAAGTAAATCACATTTTCCGTCGTTCATTGTTAGACTGATCCTTTAATTTTATTCGTCCACAACGCGACTTGGTGTGAAACTGGCAAATCCTCCTCCTTACATTGACATAGCCTACGAATATTTCGTCTGATTTAAGTGTTAGTAGGACTTGGTTCCACGTCAAAACGCTGTGGGAACAACGCCGTGCGACACTATGCTGCAGAAAAATTGCCGTAAAACAAAATGCCTTTTAGTAAAAACACCATACGTGAAACAACGCCGCGAATGTTAACTAACGCCTTTCGCAATAAAACTGCAATGCAAATAACGCCGCAGTACACTAGTGCTGCAACAGTGTCGTAAATAAAGGTCCGGTGGTGGACTTACCGAGCTAGTATGACACATTAGGTGGCACTGTTTGGTGGTGCGAATTAGGGTGGCGAGAGAAAGAATGGGGGGTGGGAGAGACGGCAAAAGGGAAGGAGGCTGTGGTATATCAGTCGGCGATGTCAGAGGGAAGAACACTACAAATATGATTGCTATTGAAAGTTGTTGGCTACACCTCGTAATTATTCAATTTTACCTCTTTCTCCAAGATCTAGAACTACTGTCATCTTGTTGAATCTGTGAATTTGTCAACGGGGAAAGGGGTGCAGTCCTCTAAGTAAGGAGGTTATTGAGGCTTATGGTGCATCGACGGCTAAGTTGGTAATGTCAACCTCAGTCACAGTGCAGTGGTTCGGGTTGCCAATGCGCCATACATTACAGTGATGTTCAACAAACCCCAAATCTTGGTCTCATCATATATCTGTATACCTCCTGCAAAAATAAAAAAAAAACTCCGGACAAGAGTTTAATGGTGACGTAAAGGGGAAGGGAGAGTGAAATTTAAGCTACAAATATGCTTGCAATTGAAAGTTGTTGGCCATTTAAGAAGAATTGTGGTGGTGACCACAATCCACGATCAGAGGGGAAGGGAGTTAAAATGACAAACGCTTCAACAGAAATACTTTTTTTTAAGTGTTTTGTAGACGTTTTGTAAACCTTCAATATTTAATTTAATTTAATTGAACGGTTTTTAATGGAATTGCAAACGCTAGCCGAAAGGCTTAGACTTTAAATTAAAGAAACACTATCAGTGCTGGTGAGCCAACAATTATTCATCCGCACTTTCAGGAAACATGAAGACGTAAGGTTTGGTATACCATAAAAAAAAGTATACATGGTTCACAAACAAAAACCTAAAGTGTACCATAAGAAAGGGTTATATGATTGAAGTACCATTTTATTTGTTAAAAGGGACGTGGATAAAAATTTAGGATTTTTAATTTAAATATTTAAATGTACAATTCCGAAAATTTCTTATATTTCAGTGCCGTTCTGCTTTAAGAAGATTTTTTATTCGTAAAACACAACAGCACTTAAACAGATCCAATATTGTGAATTATACATTTGATTATTTAAATTAACAATTCTTAAAATTTTATTCATGTAAGTAAACTCACCCTTTTTTAAGGCACACTTGACGTTGTTGTTTTAAAAACAAAATAACTTTGGAATAGGTTAATTGCTCATCGCATTTACACGACACAGTGCAAGAGTGCATTTTAAGGGTACTTCTACTCCGAAGTAGAGGGGAGGGGGGGGAGGCTCCCGCTTCAAAATCCTTTACACATTCATATATCTTTCAAAATTTGGCGTCACTGGTTATTAGTGCTAAAAATTGTTTAAAATATGAGTAATAGAAACCGTGCCAGTCTAAAAAGTGTTCGGTAATGAGAAAGCGCCTCCGTTACTCTGTCCAGTAGCACAGACAAGAAAAATTGTAGAGGGGGACGAATAAATCCAGCTCGGGGTCTGCGGAAGAGCTTCCCTAGAGCATTCCGAGGAACTGAAGCATTTTATGGTACATCACTGCCGAATCCGGCTTCTGTAGAGTACTTATTCATTTCACATATTCTGGCAGAATTTCTGTAGCATTATGACACAATGGGGGAAGAAGTATCGTTATGTCTTTGTTACACCAATCCTATTAAATATTTAGTGTGTGACACTGCACCATCTTATAAATGAAGCTTGTTACAGTGTAAGATGGATTCATTCTGGCTATCAATCCTTTGAATTAAAATTGTATTACGAATTTCGTGTTTAACGAATGTGAGACAATACATTTTTCAGTACACAATTGTGGGAAAACCTTAAAATGCATATTTTGTGATGCTGCTTTCTAACCTATTTAAGGAAGTCTCTTTTAACCGTTATTTTTATAAACCACCATTTGTGAAGCACATAATGATGATGTTGCATAGCATATTTTATTTTGATGAGACACTTACGAGCTTATTAATAAAGCTGCTCTTTCGTTAAACTAGTTTTGAAGCATCGTAATTGTATGTGTAATGGTGTGAAGCCTTGGAAGTGTTAATTGTGTGATGCTGCAATATTGGGTTATTTTGCCTGTCGAGCAATGACCTAAATAACGAGGGGGGGGAGCAGTGAGGTCAAGCGCCCCCCCCCCCAAAAAAAAAGAAGCCGAGGCGTAATTTCTTCGATATTGACCTTTAAACGTTTTATTTTTTTATAGCCATAATAAATATACAGTATGCAAGTGACGAAAATAGTCATTCAATAAAAATGAAGCGGTTGTGCGTTTTCTAGTTTTCCTCATGACAGCTTACGGTGTGGGAAATTGTCCCGCGGGTGCAATCACCAAAGGATCTACAGCACTGAGATTCCACACCTGACACATAGGACGAATGTTTGTCCCTATGATCGGGGGAGGGGGGGGGAATGCATGACTTTACATAGGGGCACCCTGCCCCCCTCAACCCCCTAGTTACAAATTTATTTCTGTTCCCAACAATAAACATGACTAATACCCCTTGGTTGGCAGTTGATTCCTGACACCGCCCATAAATTAAAGAGAACAGGGACTACCACCTATGCCTGTTCGTCAATTGATGACGATTGATGACGAAGGGTGGTGGGGAGGGGGTGATTAAAATAGCTTATTTCTTGAGAAGTATTACTTACTTGAGACGCATTGCTTGAACGTTCCTAACCCAGGGGTGTTTTTTTCTGTTTAGTTTAAGGAACATAGATAAACTTTGTATGGGGGAGAGGGGGCTGGTGCCCCAATGTAAGCTCATGCAGTGGCCTCCATCCTAGGGACAAACCTTGGTTCTATTTGTCAGGTATGTATTCTCAGTGCTGTAGGACCTTTGATGGGTGCACCATACAATTTCCTGCACCGTGCAGGAAAGACTCGTGTGGGCGTTGAGGGCTATATATTGAAGTTGTAATAACACGCATCCCGTTTATCCAATTAGCGTGCCATTTTCGGCTACCACGTTGTCTGTGGTAGCCATTTCCCAAATTGGAACCTAACGTCTAGTTCTCACCGGAAAAATGTTAAATTTTTATATCTGGGGGTCGAGGGGGACTGGGCCCCCAACGCTAGCTCAGTGGGTGGCCCCCATCTTAAGGACAAAACAAAGTCCTATGATTCAGGTGCCTAGTCTCAATTATGTAGGGCATTTGATGGGGTGCAACGGACTTTTGGATCACCGTGTACATCCCAAACCCGACTAGGTTCACTTTTCTGCAAAGCAACTACCTGAATATTAAAAAAAAAATTAGTTTAACTTCGTTTTTATATGCTATAGGTTATCTCACGACGGAAAGCAGCAACTGCTAGAAAATTATTAGGATTAGTAGTTGGTACCTGACGACAGTGAACATGAGCGCGGATGGTTTTCAGGGCACTTTTCTCTCCGAATGCAGACGGGTTGGCAATTTAAAAAAAAAAATGGATCGATGGCACGATAACAAACCAAGCAATTATGAAAACTGAGCTGAAATTTTTTGCAATTTTTTTATTAACTGTTAATACTTTACAATAATAATACAGCCAGGGGCTGTTTTAGTATTCACCGTTGCATATCTTGCGCTTTTTTTTGCATTGTTTTTACTTTTTAATTGTACAGCTTCATTTTGGGCCTTTTTACACTTTTCACACCCTTCCCTTGTCCTGCACGTTTGGCGATGCCATCGGGAACCTTTGAGTCCCTGGCAGGCCTAACCTTGGTGGTAAGTCATTCGTGTCCCCAAACCTCTTACCATCACCATTCCTTGGCCATTTTTTGTACACTGTACATAAATGTAAATGTAATTGTGGCTGGCTGTTAGTAACCTCTTGGTCCTTGCCAGGCCCGTTGCTATAGCAACAAATATTATTATTATTATTATTATTATTATAACAGGCACGTTGTTCTGGCTAGGAGTGAATATTTGGAGGGGGAGGGGAGAAGGTTCTATTTTAAACTACTTGATATCCAAAATCGCGACCATAAAATTAAAAGAAAAAATTGTTTGTGTCTTCAGTTTGGGACCAGAGATATTTTCCGACCCGTGACCCACTTGACGCACTCGAGCCCTGACCCACGACCCACTTCACCCACCCACTAAAGAACCAAAATGTGGCCCACCGTGACCCATCCCACGCCATGAAAAAAAAAATACTGTATGCAAATGCATTTCAAATAGACAAATTAAAGCCTTTACTACGGGTTTTTAGCATTCTGTGGGAAACTATTTTTGAAACAATAAGAAAATTTTTTTAAGAGTACTGGTAAGACTACGGAAGTGTCAAATAACGTACTTAACAAATTACCGTGGGTCGGTGGGTGAACTGTCTTGACCCACGATAAAAATGTAACCCATTTGACCCATGGGCCAGTACCACCTGTTTGGGACGCTCGACCACTTCGACATTTCCTTTCCTTCTGCCCCTTCCCCCCTTCCCGACAAGAAATCACCTTTTTGCAACCCGATAATTGGAAAGGACAATCCCCGGATAATAAGTCTGCACCGTAGATCTTTGAAATAATATTCTAGTAAGTAACCCTACCAACCACAGGATAATTTTAAATGAACAACATTGTTTTTGTAAATATTTTTTCCCCGAGAGAAAAATGTTTGTAGTGAAAATGTCTGGGGCTAATTGGGATGGGGGTGGCTGAGGAAGGGTATGCTCACTGTCGTTTTTGAACAGAGGGGTGGGGGAAGCAAATAGCAAATATGCGTGAAACGTTTACTAATGTGTTAGACGGCATATAACGATAGGGTTTCACCAAGGAAAGCATACACACGTGTAAATGGTTCAAGCGCCAACATGGTTTATCAGGCAGTGTCTTTCGGTAATTACTCAATGACGCTGATTGAAAAGCATGGTGCTATTCAGGGCCCGATTGAGATATTCTGAGGCCCCAAGATAAACCTGAAAATGTCTAAAAGTCCAAAGGGTTTTTTTTTTTTAAGAGTTTCAGGATAAAAAATCCTATTCAGTTTGAAAAGTTGGTAAAATTACGCGAAAAAACAAAAGTCGCGAGGTTAGATTTTGGAGTTTCGTATGCACAACCCGTCGTGAGCAAGTAAGGTGTTTTGTTCGATGCGAAGATCGGCAAGCCTATCAGGGGCTTTTATGACTGCTTGTACTCCTCCGTTTCCTTCAAGATGAAAGAGTATTATTACGAGTATGCTTTGACACACCGTGTGCGGCTTAACGCATTGAAAAGCACAAGCACAAAGTAGGCCACAAGGTAAAATGTAACGTTTCGTCTCAACTATAGTCAATGCCGTTATCAAGCATACAAATTCGTATAAATTGCTTATATACATTAAAATAATCAAGGCACAGCATACAAAAAAAAAATTTATTTAAACCCATTTTCACCGGGGCAAACCAGGCAGGGTCGTACTGAACCCAGGCTATTTTTTTTTATTCTTCGTTTTGAATTAGATCCCGTCAATTACCGTGCAGCGTGCTGTGTTGCCCCCACCTTGAGCTTTATATATAATTATGCTTGATAGAGCAGCATAATCATCTTTTACCACTGCCTGCTTTATGGACAATTAACAATTTTGTGAAAGTCGCTATCAGTTCGTCACGAATAAAATGACATCACTAAAACGGTATCCCATAATGTCTTCTTTATTGGAGGCAGGGGCTGTTCAAACACAATGTTAATTCTCACGCAACTTTCAACATTGAAGTGTCACGTGAAAGTCTGTTACTTACAGTACCAGCTCATTACTGTGGCACGAGCCAGGATGGAATTACATAACTAAATTTCATAATGCTTACGACTAACGTGTCCTTCTTTAGAATTGTACCTTAGAGCAATCACCTATACACATATCAAGAATGCATCTACACTAAAATGATACACAAAATCACTGATGGAGTGAACCGTGAACACTGTGGCCAACCATAGCTGCCTCTGTGCAATATCTTCTCATAGTATAGAACACGAATGGACGGCAAAGACATTCAGGATCTTCCAAAGCGCCACACATGTGCAAAAAAATACGTCCGCTGCTGCGCACAGTTTGGTACTACCAAAACTCAGAACACTCGATAGAGCTATAATACAGCAGTCCAAAGGCAAAACGAGAGTTAAGAGTCCAACAAACTGCTGTAATCCTTGCTTGTACACATTTATTACGTAGCAGATGTTCCTATATGTAAACTTACTTATTTTCACGTTTCGTTCAAAACATGTTCGTTCAACGGAAGTGACATCATCTTGAACGCGACTGAGGGTAGACTGAGGGATTGTGGGATCGAACCATCGCAGCAGCTCGGAAAGGTGGTTGATTTTTACGGGATTGTGAGCATGCGCGAGGCACAATTTATCGACTGATTCTGGATGGATTATCGACTGACTCTGGATGGAGCCATCAGTTGCGTTGAAAGGTGACGTTATTTCCCTCATCTGGCACTTTTGGAACGTTCTGTTGAGGTTTCTGTGCATTGAAGGTACTGAACTGTCTTCAGAAGCGTGTGTATGGTTCGAACACATGTGGGTCGTTTTGGAAGAACCTCATGTACTTAGGGACCGGTCATTAGTTATGGCCGGGGGAGGGAGGGAGCGGAGGAAATGAAAATGTAACCATCAAATTTTCGACATCTCCCCCCTCCCCTTCGTTGACCTTAAAAAAATTTTTTTCACCCCCCAAACCCAAAAATTTTGTGCCCCCCCCCCCCGAAAAATGTGCGTTTTTCGTATATCCATTGAGACCGTCTGCAGATGATTCCTGCAACCAATATTAGTGCTGTAGCCAAACTCAGTAAGTAGCTCTCCAAACCGATAGTTACCGTTAGTTGTAAGGAAACGTGTCTCGTTTTTTTATGAAAAGACATGTTGGTTTTAAATGTTCTATAAAATGGTCCTTACACCCATCTCTTGTCGAGATTCATACAATAAGTATGATGAACACACTTCACAATGAACACTCTTGAATGCCCACATCCGCAACATAGTCAGCACCTAAAAAACCGAAGAAGCGTTTCGGGTTTCGAGACGAATTAAAGTGGCACTATCACCGATTGAAAGCAGACGAATTCTAACGAAATATAGCGCTGTGTAGTACATCTAGCGTTT
>JAHWFP010221425.1:0-15219 GCA_023313725.1 Lithobius niger
GTATCATACCATTTTTAGGAGCACGTGCTCCCCCTCTCCCCAGATTTCTCTTGTGCCCCCTGGCAGTTCCTCAGAATTTTTTAGATTTTAGACAAAATCGAAAACCAAAACGGAATTCATGCTGATGTTAAAAAATAACAGTGACAAGTCTGTAGGATTATCTTATTCAATAGTTGAAACTACACAGATATTTGTTTACTAGACAAAGCCCGTGCTATGCACGGGGCTAGTCATGAATTAAGTTTACAGAAACACTTTTCCCGGCATTTTTCGTGCCCGTGCCCGTTAGTATACTGTGTTCTACGGTACATCTTATTGTGAGCCATATGTGAGTTGATCGACCACTCTCTCCTGGCTGCACTTCCCATGCAGGTAGAATGGAACAGTCCACTTGCAAAGGAGGCGTGAGGAGGGGGAAGTAATTGTTGTCGCCTTTTACTTTTTTCTTTTCTGCTCAGCTGGGATCCAGCATTATTATATAGATTACTTTATAAAATCTCACCTACCTCCCCCCCCCCCCCCCATTCATATCTACACAACACATAGTTTCCTCGATGTAGGTCTATTCGCATAGGCATTTTTGATGAGTAAATTAAATGATAAAACTTCGAATTACTGCTATTTACTAAAAAGCCAATGAGTGTCCCTCCCTGTAAAATATCTCTAATGCTGCTACTGGTGAACGTTGTGGAAAATTGGGCCATATATTAGCTAAATGTTTCAAACGTAACAGGGGAGTAAGGAGACAAGAAACTTTACAATAAAAAATGGCAGTCGCAAAGGGAGGCGAGTTTGCCTCATTTTTAAGTCCTCCTGAATTTGTAAAAACTTGCACAGCATTACTATTGAAGGTTTGGTGAATGGTAATTCTTGAACTATCATAGTCGAGTTCTAGGTCCGGTCTGGCAATAGCTAGTTCGAGTTTGATCACAGGTCGGTCTGTTAAAATTCATTCATGGACAGGGCCTGTAATTTCGGCTGTGAATGGTGAAAGAATATGGCCAGTTGGGTGTGCTAATTTGGATATTGTAATAGCATCTCACAGAATTAGTGTATGGGTTGCTGTGGTGGAGGAGTTCGTATGCGATAGTTTGTGGAACTTTGGAAGCTTTGTAGTTTGCTGTCGTGTGCTTGCTTAAGTGGTGCCGTCTGTTGACAGACTTCGGACACTTGTCAAAATCGTTGCTTACTGTCAGGAGACGGCACTATTTAACAAAGAACGCCTACTTGTGATTTTGGGTGACGTTTTCGGCGTTTTAGGTTCTGCTTATGAAAAGTGACCCACTGAGCACTCGCATCCGACGTCCGGACATCAATCGAGCAAGCCAAACTTCTGACACATTGAAAGTTTGAGAATAGGTTAAAGTCGTTTCGGCCCCAGGGACTCTCATCGTTCGCTTTACCGGATGAGACTACGTTACATCCGAGCGCCAGCCAAACTGAGGAAAAGTTCGGTGGTAACTTCGGAGGAAACTGCGAAATTAACGTTTCGTAGCATCTATTGCTTGGCAGAGTAATTGGATGCTTCAGGACTCAGTTAGGCTGTGCAAAGTTAATTGTTTTGTTTACAAGCTCGTGCGGGTGCCTTAAATTATGGGGGGGGGGGGGGGGGCAAAATATTTTTTACTACATCTTTTTACTACGCTAAAAATCAATTACTGGACAAATTTTGACTGTTTTTGACATTCCAGTACACCATTTCAATCGGCGCGTAACAAGCTTTTCAATGATACTAATTTCAAGCCTTAATTAACATAAATCATTAGGAAGTTATTTGAAGAAAATTTACAAACATTGAATAATAGGAGACATAAAATCACAAAGTCTGCTGGGGACCAAACCCAACTCGAAAAAAATTGTTCCCCGGTGAAGGATGCGTTAGGACAAAATTCATCTACTCCCTTCTTTCTCCAGTTCAGAATTGCATGTTAGTCATTTTCTGAGAAACGATTTTCAACACATAGTGCCTGTTCAGGCAAAAGTCCAACCAGAAAACAAAAATAATTAAGACAGCACTGACTATGTGAAAGAACGAGAAAATGATGTTACAGTACAAAAGAACGATGAAGGTTCAGCCGAAGGTTTCTTTTTATATTCCGTCTCAGTTTTGTGTTCTCCTGGATTGAAATACCATTTTTTCTGCCACCCTAATGTGATTAGTTCTGCAGCTTCTTCAGTGTCATCTTGTTTTACCACTTGGTTCATTCTTCGACTCACCTAAAACAAAATCAAAACACTTTAAAATATTAAAGCATCTAATTTGGTTTATATTGGAAATGGTATTTCTTTCCTGCCTGGCATTACCTCGTTAAATTTAAAGTCATCCCAGAACACAAGAATAAATATCCATCATTTAGCAGCCTTGTGTTTTATTCATAACGTAACTTATAGGTCTCTTCAATAGAACTCACTCCCCTCTTCGCCCCCCCCCCCCCCTCTCTCATACACGAAGTTCTTTCCCTCACAAAAAGGTACTCAACGGATGGCCTTCGTAGACGCTGTCTTGGCCATAAGCATTGCTGCTTGGTGCGGGAAAAACTCAAAAGTGCATCGGAATACACTGCTAAACCGCACTCAAAACCGCACTCAACTAAAACCGCACTCAACTTCTGACTGGAGGAATAGTTAGAGAGCCGTTTTACGAACTGTTTTCGTTTGTTCGTATCCGTACGCGCTCAGATGTTTTAAAACTGACAAATATTTTCTTTACACCTGCCATTGCCGTTGGTCTTCAATTCCTTCAAACGTTTTTTTTTCATATAGTATGTGCGGTGCAAAGCAGAGTAAGCTTTTCATCCTTTACTTTTGTCCGTCTGTCTGTATCCACCATAACGTTTGAATCCATTGTCGGATTCGTTTCACATTTTAACTTGCTATCTCTGCCCTATTTTTGATTTAAGCTCGTAAATCAATAGAATTAGGCAAGAGGTTTCGTAGATGTTAACTTTCAAATATCCAGTATACACAAATAGCCTAGTAGGCTACGATTCTTCACGGCTTTTATTTTTGTATACTATTCAAAATGCTATTGAAACTAATTTTTTATTTAAAAAAAACTGATAATTTAATTTCTAAATACATTTTTTCTAAGAAATGCCCTCTCCCTACTTTTTAATAACCAACATGTGAATAGCCTTGCAATATTTTCACAGGTGTGGTTGACTGAGCAAGGGACAAAAGCAAAAAAAAATTATCGGAAAAATGTGATCAATATCACTGGTATTACCTCCATTAACATATCAGTAACAGTTGTGTTCCATGCTTGATTCATTAATACATCAGTGAGAAGAGAAATGTACCAGTTTCCCATGATGGTCGATTTCGCCGTGTCTGTAACCATGAACAGAAGATAAATAAACAAAAGCTTAAACAAATGACTATCAACAATGCAGTGTTACTACGAATAAGTTGAATGCGCTTCACTTCCTATAACTCTTGAGGCCAATGGAGTGCTTATCAAATTTCAGTGTAAAAGCAAAAATAAAAGCAGTGTTAGGAATTTTCAAGCACTAGACAGTATGTATGAAGTCTTGCTCAAAGGGAGATTGCATGTGGACTACAAAATTGGAAAATGGGCTAAAATATCGTGCAAGCAATACAGGTCGCCCGACCTCGGCACTGGATGAGAGGCTCTTTTGCTCAGCTTCACGCAATGTGTCATTACAAAAGTGATACAAATTACACCGGATGAAATAAAAGTAAACTTGGAATAAGCTTAGCTTCCATTGCATAATGTCCGAAAGAGGGTGTGACGTCATTTAGGCACAGGCTAATCAAATGTACGCACAAAATGGCTGCTGCTGCTAAACTGCCGATCCAGCTGCGCGAAAAGTGATGTAAACCTGGTTGTTACTGTTTAGCGTCCTCTAAAACTACTTGTAAATATTATGTAAGTTGTTTTCTATGCATGACATACTGTAGTAATCATGAGTGTGTACTATCATAGCATATTTTCACACAGAAAGTAGCACTGTAACTAGTTAACAAGAATTAAAAAGTCTACAAAGAGCACAATAACAAAAAAAAAAAAAAAAAAACAAGTGACGTTTCGGGGATATACATATAACGTTTTCCAGTGCAATAAAAACTAGCTATCAAGCATTGTAAGTACAGGATGAACAATAAAATACATCATGCCGAAGCAAAGCATCCTTAAAGGCAATTTAACATTAAAATTTTAAAAATTAATGATATTGTACCCGCATTTCTTAACAAGACAGCAAATCATGGGACACCACACCTTCTCCTGCAAACGCAGGAACGAAGTTCCGCAGAACGAGGTGTGGTCTCCGATGATTTGCTGTTTTGTCAGTAAATCTTATTATGTTTTAAATCTTAATGTTAAATTGCCTTTAAAGATGCGTTTGTCTTGGCATGATGTATTTGATTCTGTTTCCTGTACTTACAATGCTTGACTGCTGATTTTTAATGCACTTGAAAACGGGGTGCTATGCATACCTAAAACGTCGTTTTTTTTTGTTTTTTTGTTTTTGTATGTGCACTTTGCAGGCTTTTTACTTTTGTTAAATAGTATATTTTTTTGCGTAAGTCGTTTGTGTCTAGCAATCGAAAGTTAATTCTTAATCGAAACTAAACTCCCAATAAGTCCGAAGTTGTAGCTTTTGTCTTTCCACTAGTGGCATTGGCAAGGCAATTGAAGGTTACCACATTCAATGTTCGCGTTATCAGAAAAATCTGAAAGTTTCTGTAGCACCTTACCTGGTATGGTTAAATAAGAAATCATTGTATCATTAAGACATTGTGGTTTATAAGTTTTAACGGATGGCGAACCTGAAACCAGAAAAAAAAAATAATACAGCCATCAAAGATAGAAAGAGCAATATACAGATTAGCCATCTCGTGGCGTCTAGACAAGTTTTACACTTGGTCCGAAGGATTTAAGGGCGCGTTTATGCAACGACTCGCCTTTGCATTCTTGCAGCTAGAACTCAATCGCGATGGCAAAGGTGACATTGCCATGGTAACAACGCTAAATGGATTAGCTAAAATCCGACATCGTTTGAGTAAATACTTGCAGTCTTAAAATCAGTGCCAATAATATCAAGAATTCCTCATGACGAAACAATTTTCCCAAACGCTTCTGAACTCACGTTATTTGCTGTTTTCGTTGCGAGACGGCAGACATAAAACTGCCGCCATGTTGGAATTTGAGGTGATTTCTAGCTTCTAACTGCGAGAATGCAAAAGCGAGTGGTTGCGCAAACGTGCCCTAACAATAGATCTTTGAAGGCCAATATCTAAAAAAAAAAAACTTGTGTGTTATTTTTTCCTCCTTCCTTTTCCTCCACAGCAGACAGACCTAAGTGTCGACTAAGAACTTAAAGAGTAATTTTTTTTTCAAAATGAGCCATTTGAACGTTCTAATCCTCTATAATCCAAACGTGCAACAATAGATGTTTTTTTTTTTTTATTTAGTAGGCAACGCGAGTTGATCTTGCATCCCGCAGTTTGTATGCCAAACCTCAAACAAGTCAGCTGTGCTGTGCTCGCTTCCCTCTGGTACTCAGGGAGCCATCATGAAGTTAGTTTGAGGTCTTTTGTCTTCTTGCTTAAGCGTTTTTTGGAAATAGCTAAGGGGAAGCCACAAACCAAAGTGGATGGCCCTATAGTGTCCGCGGCCTATCTTGAGTTCGTCCCAAAACGAACACAGATAATCGATTGTATATTTTTGGTAGCAGAGACCAGCCTTGTTGATATCCAAAATGGTTACAAAAACAATGGCGGCCGTCGATTAAAGCCGCTTCCTCCAGGAAGACGTAGCCGATCATAAAATACCTGTAGTACTCAAGATACGCTGCGTACACCATAACGAAGTACACAACGTCGATACGTTGTAAGCAACGTTGTAAGATTGATGTAAGCAAATTCGCTTGTGAGTTTATCCCTGACGGAACCTCTCTACCACTCCTCGAGACCGTCATGCCCTGAAGGATGCCTTCCAAGGAATACCTTGTAACAGAATATCCACCATGGGGTTTTTTTAGACCAAGGCAATCCTTCTGGGTTTCTAAATTACCTAAAAGGGGTTAGTTTCCTAGAGGCATAAGAAGTCGTGTTCCAAAGGCCTAAAGGCCTCAAGTCTGAAGAAAAGGCTTAGAAGTTTCCAGAAATTATTTGAATATAATTAAAGAGGCAGAGAAGGAGCTGTTTTCAATTCCGCTGCTGAGTCCAGACTGAGAAATTTACTGCAGGAAGGACAACACAGACCAAAAACCAGGGATGCAGACGTATACAGAGCACTCGCCTCGAGTCTAAAGAAAGGTGATTGGTTTACAGTCATTACATCATTAACATTAAGAGCATCAGGCCAATAACACATGAGAAAAACACTAAAAAATATCCAGATAAAAGCTATCTTGCAATTTACATGTAAAAAAAAATGAACTACTCTCGTCTACAATAACGTCAAATATCAAAAACCGAACTACTCTTAAATACAAAGGCGTAGACATATCGAATCTGATATACAATGATAAAAAGGTAGCCGCAAGAGTTACGACAAGGCGTAGGCTATGTCGTGGTCGTGGCTAACACAATGAGATATTACTACATTGGTGCTACACAGATTTAGACGTTGGTTAAAGGCAGAAAAGTTAACCAAACAAATTTTATCAGCTTACGGAAGCTTTGCTAGGTGGATTTCTGCGGAAAGTCACGCTTCTCTACATCCTGTCTAATTTTCTCCTCCGCATTTTGAATGCTTCCCTAAGCAAAATTCTTGGTAGTTCTATTAGACCACTAAACATTAATTAAGTGGTTCTCAGGAGCCCGCGCATGGGTTTTTTCTTAGCGCATGAAACTTTGTTTTATGACCTTCAGTGGCGTAACTAGTGGGGAGGGGGGGGGGGGGGGGCAAAAGGGTGATTCGCCCCCACTGTGAGATTTTGAAAGCTTATTCGGCAAATTGGCCAAATCACTTTTTCCATAGCTGAAAAATTATTTACCGTCAGATGGCTGCATTTTGAGGTCAAAGACGCAACTTTCATCTTAGCTAATTTATACTTCTACTGTTTCTCCTTTAAAGTACTAAAGTAACCAGGTAACAAATGGAGAAATACGAAAATCAGTAAAGATAAACGGTAAGAATTACTAACCCCATAGTTTGCTTAAAATTCCCAACACTTCTAACAAAGTATCAGTGTTTAAAAAATAAGTATCTAGTATGAAAAACTGAAGGATTTACATTACAAAATGTTTTTATGCGTATAATGCAGTCAGCAAAATTGGTTTTATAAAAATGTTTCCAACGGCACTTTACAAGGCCAGAAAATGCCGGAAAATAGCAAAAAATGCATCAGCTTCCGGGGCTTTTATTCGCTTCTCCCTCTACACCATTCGGCTAAATGCCTAGTGTTGCCCCCTCAGTACAAAACCCTAGTTACGCCACTGATGACCTTGTCTAAAAAAAACTTCAGCACTTTCACCAAACATTATTTACCTGGAGCCGATGACCACATCAACTCTGTGCTCCATTTACATAATCGCCTAGAAACAAATCCAAGGATCGTGCAGAGGCACAACAAAAAACTTGGATCTAAACAATGACTTTTATCAAATGTGCAACTTTTGCAGGCTCACCCTGGAATTAAAATTGTACTCCACAACAAAATGGAAGCTACCGATTCCGTTTGGTTTGGTAAAAAAAAAAAAAGCCATCGCCCGCATCTGAAAAATCACGAATAAAACGTAAAAAAAAAAAAAAAAACACCGCCCACTTGCATCAATTTTTTTTTAGTATCACTCCCGAAAACTACTTAATTAATTTTTAGTGGCCTTAATAACGAGGTAGTTAAAAAAATTATCGCAACAACATACCTGATATGCCCCTTAAGATTAAGAAACATTTAGGTTTTCCGCGTAAATACGGGCAGTTTGTGTCATCAAACATCTGTAGAATATCTTTCACAGGCATTTGTTGCATGTCGCTACAAATAATAGAGTCTCCTTCGCCATAGCAGCTAACAACAACAATGCAGGAATCCATTACAATTTGATCTGGTCTTATTACAAAATGCTGGAGTATTTCTTTCATCATCTGAAATGTAAAACGTAAAAAGCTTTATTTTGTGCAGGCATTATTCATGTTGTGGTGTACTATTAGAAAGAACTATCAGTGTCCTAAACAAAAACTGGTGCAGAGCCGCCAAGGTTGAGAATAGTTTCGAATTTAAAAAACCATCAAAACAATAATTGGAGTTTGTGGTTTATCCCAGACCCCCAAACCAGGGACGTAAAGGTTTGGGTTAGGGGGACCAGCAACTAGCTGTGCACCACAACGTCAACGTCTCCGTTATCCGGCTCCGTCTCCAGCAAAGCAACGCTGAAAAACGGAGAACACTGCCACAGCTGTCCGCCAAGAACGCTTGCTGACCCCTTTGTTCCCACCTCCCCCAAGTAAAAGGAATGTAATCGTCCGAATGCAAAACTGTAGATACGCATTGAATTGGGGTCATTCGTGCCACTGAAACCAATTTGGGCGAGTGCTTGTATTGCCACTAGTTATGTACACTTAATTTTGGAAATTTTCGGTAGTTTTCGATGGACGGGTGTTGAGCCGCCATCTTTGTCTCCAGCGAGAGAAAGACACGTGTGGCGCTAAGCATTTTGATTGGCTGACGGACAACTCCACCGGTACGTCAGCCGGAGGAAAGTGAAATTTTTCGAAACGAGTCGGAGACGCAACGGAGGCTCTGCGTTGTGCTCGCAGGCTACATTTGAGGCATCGGACGACGGACATGCCGGACAAAACGGTGCGGTGTGGCATGGCCTTTAGCCGCCTGTGACGCGTGGTTGTCGTCCTCCATCTTAGTTCTCCCAGGGGCTTCCCCTACCTTCCCACCTGCTGGAATGAGAAACGCGCCTAATACAGTGGAAGCATCGCGAAGTTGCAATCAAGTTTAAATTTATACAGACGATTACAAGGTTCAGCAAAGGCACCCTGCGTTTTATTACAGCTTTTGAAAATGTATTTCAGTATTCGAATCAGGTGGCGTGCTGTTGTTAGTTAATAAATCGATTGAACGTTGTGCGTTACTTGCCTGCGTAAAACGAAGCGACGATTTCAATATGGCGGGCGCGAGCAACCGTCCTTGCGCATGAGTTGATGTTCGTTGCCGCTTGGCATGTTGGGATACAACACGGCGCTGACCTAGTAATAGGGCTGGAAGGAACGCGAGAGCTTGTAGTTGCTGGTCCCCCTAACACAAACCTTTACGTCCCTGCCCAAACTTCAACCAAATTTGTTTGCTCGTCTACTGGAATTCTAACAGAATCGGAAGCATTTAAAAAAAAATGTTGGACTCAAATCCCAGGGACAAGGCCCCCAAAATATGCAATTGCTCAGGGAATAAACCATTGGTTCCAAGTTCAAGAACTCAATTCTAGATCATTCCTTATATTGCATGGCTAGAGGTGTAAGCACAGAGTACCAGTACCATATATTAGGCATCAGCCAAGGATTTTAACTTGTCCGACCCTCGTAGTGCCGGAGGTACAACAGTTCAGTTTGACCCTCAACACCAACTGAGGATCCAGTGCTCGGGCAGCCGTTCTCGGGCAGTCGTGCTCGGGCAGTCGCTCGGGCAGTGTATGTGCCGAGAACAATGGATCCTGCTTAAGGCTTTATGTAACGTGACGGTCTGACTGGCGCGATCCGGTTCCAACTGATTCTGCAGGTGGACTCACTCGCTACCCGGCTGTTGGCACTTGGCCGACTCCCGTGTATCGACAGAAGTTGGTGGCGCGCAAGTCATGTTAACGGCTCCGTGATTTACGCATGGCCATATATGTAAACCGTTATATATCTCCACGCTGCATGTAAGTCGATATATTGTTTGATCTCTGTTAATTCGCGACTCTTGTGGAGTCGGGGTCTGGCAGGTCTTGATACCTCGCCGACGGCCATAGTTGAGCTCCCGTTAGTCTTATATAGCCCTCTTACAAGATACCAGAGTCCCCTACGAGGATCCTCCTAGATGTTTTGCATCCACCACGTCCTGAAGATATCAAGCTTGGTTCCTTAGGGGCAATACCAGTAGTGCGCTTATATCCTACTGGAGAGATATATCTTCGCTTTTCGTATATTGTGCTGCTGTTTGCCCAGTCGGGTTGACTTCTTGTCTGTATGGAAGTCTGTTATACTTAAGAGCCAAGCAGCGACCGGCAATTTAAAACTTTGAACTTCAAACTTCAGAAGTTTCGCGTTTCAAACCGGCGGCGCCCGATATGACCTGTGAACCAGAATTTCTGCCCCTAATGGGTCAGTATGGAAAGGATTAATAGATCTTAATTCACCCAGAAATATATAAAGTCACTCAATTAAACAATTCGGTAAATTAAAGAAGTTGGCGAATTGGGTTTACACTTCCTAATTTAGCCTTCTTGACGTTCCTGAAGATAAGCTAGACATTAATGCCAGGTATCGATGAAACAAACCATCTACAGGACAAACAAGCCTTGAGGGACAAACAAGACAATAATAAGTTGCAAGCTATTAACGGAACTCTCCAGGAATGGCACTCACCTTGTCGCCACAGTCGCCGGGAAGAAGCGATGTTAACGGGTTTGGGTATTGGTCACACCAAACTTGTTCATTGCTTTGTGTTGAGGGGGTTATCCCTCCTGAATGTCATTGGTGTTGCCAGTCTCCTGAATGTCATTGGTGTTGGTCCGTCACTTTCTTGTTGACTGTCACCATCTTGATGGTGTTCATCGCCGCTATCACCTTTCGCGGGCAATAGCTTATCAATTGGGCAATAATCTGTCTTCCTGTCCGGGGTTCTTCAATTTTTGCAGGAGGTAGATTTGGGGTTTGGTTAACATCTTTGAAATATCTGGCACAGTGGCTTCCCGTGCCACTGCACTGTAACTGACGTTAGCGTTAATGACCTTTAGCTGTTGATGCGACATAATCCTCGATTCCCCCCCCCCCCCCCACGGGGGGACGCTCTTAGAAGTAAAAGTCTACTACAGTGCATGTATCCCTACTAGTTTGCCCACCCACGCCCTACTGTTGTATCTTGCTGCCTGATGGCATTCGCAGAAATGGTTAGAATGCTTCCGTACGGAGTTTCGGCCTTGGTTTAATTTCTGCGGACCTGCGCGTGAAGATCTATGTATATAATTGGCTTGGGTGGCACTGAGCAAATTCATCATATGTGTGCGTGTGTGTTACTGAAGTTCAAGCGAAAAAGGGGAACGGTGTGACTAGGAAGGTGGCTCAATCTGGCCAGGGAGGGAGGCAGGAGGATGGGGGGGGGGGTGAGAGGGGAGGGTGTCGGCGCCATTCCGACCGGTAATTAGGTATTCGGGAACCGGCTAGACCGGCGTATGTTACGCCGGGGGTACAGCTAGTAACAAGAATTTATAGGGTTGGGGAGGAGAATTTGTGACTGAGACCCATTCTGAAACGTCTTGGATATTTTCGTAGTAGTTCAGTTTTAGTTTATAGAGGGCGCCATGTGTTTTATGTAGGAAGTTCTACTCAGTTTTTAGCCTAAAATTAAACGAAACTAGACAAAACTAGCTTGTATTTAATTAGTATTTACCCTAGCTTGGTGTGTAATTTAGTTTACTTTAGGTTTGGGCTAAAAATTTAGCAAAAATTACGATTTGGAACACGTGGCGCCCTTTGAAAACTCTAACGGAACTAATAGGGACGAATCTAACATGTTTCAATAGGGTCTTTTTAGAGTTACAAATTCTCCTCCCAAACCCTGTAAATTCTTGCTAGTAATGATACAATGACCCCGTGTAAACTGCCACCGTATTTCATTCCGTCTGAAAATGTCCGATTCCCACACTAACAACGCAGAACAACCACAAAATCTTCATATTTTCCTGTTATGCTGATTTTCCCCTTTTAAACCTTGTTCTGACATTACACTAACAGTACACCGTTTACTTACTGCTTTCGTCGTATCTTCACTCATCAGTACTTTATACCCGAGTTGAGTGAACAGGTCTTTAAGGAGTTCTTTACCCACTGATGTTCCAAGGCGCCGCATGCTTTTCCATTTAAACTTTTCGTGAACAAAGAAAAGCGCAAATCCACGAGGATGGGATTCCATTCGATAGCACTGTAGAAAAAAATTAGATTACTGCCAAAGTAACATTTATATGCAGGGTGTGCCTAAAAAGTCGGGCCAAACTTGCAGGCTGTAGTATTATGAGCAAAAGTAAGACTAACAAGTCCTATAAACATGGGCCCGGAAATGCATCCGTTTTCCGTTACAACCCCCCCCAAAGTTATGGGTAAAAATTCGAAGTTTTTCCATAACTTCCCACCTAATTTGTCCAAACAACTACAATTGACACATCCTTCTTACAATTTCATTACTTCCTAACGTAGATCGTAAAACTTTGCGATTGGGGAGGAAAGGGAGGAGCAAGCTGGCGGAGATAGCCTCTTTAGTAGTTTTACTGAAAGAAACGCTGCGTTGCCGTGCAGACAGTGGCGTTACTTGGGGGGGGGGGGGGGTTAAGGCTTAATGGCGCGTCGACAACTTTGTCATTAGCGCCAACCTCAGTCACAGTGCAGTGGTCCGGGTTGCCACTGCACCACACATTACAGAGATGTTATTCAAACCCCTAATCTAAATCTTGACAGTGGCGTTACTAGTGGGGGGGCAAAGGGGCGATTCGTCCCCTCTGTAAGATTTTGAAGGTTTATTCGGCAAATTGGCCAAGTCACTTTCTGCATAGCTGAAAAAAACCTTGACTATCCTAAAGACGTATTTTATTTATAAAATATAAGCATCTAGTTTGAAAAACTGAAAGATTTACATTACAATTTTTTATGCATGCAATTCAGTCTTCAAAACTGATTTCGTAAAAATGTTCCCAACGGCACTTTATACAAGGCCAAAAAATAGCAAAAATGCGTCAGCTCACTGCACGCCCCCAAGATGTTATTGGTTCGTCTCTCCACACCATTCGGTTAAATGGTTAGTGTTGCCCCCTCAGTACAAACCCTTAGTCACGCCACTGCGTGCAGAGGACGAAAATCTACAATCTGGTAGCGTATTCAGTTTAGAAGAGAGAAATTTGTGCCTTTTGTGACTGCAAAAGATGCTCGATGTATATCCACCACGCGATACAACACAGGCAAGGGTACATCTTGCCATTGACTGGCGAACGCATTCAAAGACAGACACCAGGTGTATTTCGGATCGTATGGCAACACTTGACAACCCGCTGCCGAAAGGCTTTCTCGTTGTCGACGGGAACTGAATCCACATGGGACTTTAGGTGTGTCCACAAGTAAAAGTCAAGTGGGTTCATATCTGGTGAACGTGGGGGCCACGCATGCGGTCCACCTCGACCAATCCATCGAGCTGAGTAGGCACGATTTAAGAATTGTCGTGCTAGAAGTCTAAAACGTGGTGGAGCACCGTCATGCATGAACCACATTCGTTGACTGATACCCAATGGAACATCCTGCAGTAAGGTAAAGGCATTTCGTGTTCGAGAAACCGTTCATAGGTCTCACCATTTTGACGTGTCGCCAACATATAGGAACCTATAGGGCAGTGACACGACGTTGTGTTATTGTATATAACTCTATGGTGGAGCCTTAATGTTAATGGGTTAGCTGAAAGGGGCACTGCAGAGACAAACAGAAGGCCGTCATACTGAAGCTGATGCTGTGAAGAATGATTTCTTAGGCCTAAAACGCGCGATTTTTGTTGTTGGAGAAGAAAACGTTATTTTAAGCCTAAGAAATCTGCTCTTCCGTTGTTTTTCCCTCCATTTTTATGTAGTGCACCTTGTAGTTATGCCCTCCAAAACCCATACTGGTGCCAATATGGCGGTAAATGTCACTGCTCTATTAATTCGTCACTAACAATGCCCGCCCAAACGTTCAGACTAAACCTCTGTTGGTGTCTACCTGGGACGATGCTGCGTGGATTTTCCTCTGCATAGCGACGAAACGTTTGTTTCAGTAAAACTATTAAAGAGGACCCTTCCCCCTTACTTGCTCCCCCCCCCTCCCTCCTCCATTACTGCCCCAAACGCAAAGTTGTACGACCTATGTTATGAAGTAATGAAATTGCAAGAAGGCGTGTCAATTGTAGTTGTTGGACAAATTAGGTGGAAGTTATGGAAAAACTTCAACGTTTAACCCCTAACTTTGGGGGGGCTGTAACGAAAAACGGATGTATTTCCGGACCCATGTTTACAGGACTTTTTTGCCTTACTTTTGATCATCGACTACACTCTGAAAGACTGGCCAGACCTTTTAGGCACACCCTGTATATGACAAAATTATAGCACGAAGCAACGGTTTGCCATACAGAACTGGCCGTGTGGGAATACAAGATGGTTAATTTGAGAACAAGAAAAGACAACTGCTCTGACCCAGGACATCCGGGCCCTACAAACCATGCTATCGGCATACCTGCGTAACACAGTTTTAAGGAAAATTAGCCGAATAGTGCACAAGAACCTACACTAACTGCACTATATGTTTCAGGGTTTTCTGCACCCCGTTCTCAAGTGCTTAAAATCACAATCAAAAGAACAGCGTATTAACAAGTCTATGTCCAAGTACAAAAACTTAAAGTAAAAATCACAGAATTTTAAAGATAAAAAAAAAAAACCTGCTGCAACCGGTCCGAACAAGGAAACAAAGACGGGGAAAAAAAACCAGGACCTCTCTTCTGCGACTGTAGGTTCGAAGTGCAATCGCAGGTAGAGATGCACCGAATACAAACCTTCAATTGCCAAATACTGAATACTGATTATACTACCGAATACTTGCCGAATACCGAATATACAACCGAATAGTTAAACTGCAGAATACCGTACATTCGGCGCCAAACAATTTACATATTCGGCCGAATACCGAATTATTCGGTCCTAATACCGAATACCTAATTATTCGGCCGAATAGCTAACCGAATTTTCTACCGACTTCTCTACCTGTAAATTAAACATGTTTGATCATTTTTCCATCTTTTATGAATGTCAGAAGACAGCTCCTCTCAAATTGAGAGCTAAATGCTTAGCTAAACGTTCTTACATTAACACAATTGCATAATTATATACTAAAAAAATATTCGCCGAATACCAACAAGTTTTAACACTATTCGGCCGAATACTAACAAGTTTTAACACTATTCGGCCGTATAACCGAATGTCACTATTCGGCCAAAATCAGTATTCGGCCGAATACCGGATATCGTTATTCGGGCAAAA